>BGPR01032776.1:0-17334 GCA_013235015.1 Araneus ventricosus | reverse complement strand
ATCATATGAGCTTACCTTTGTTACTGTTCAAGCAACGGATCCCGAGATTACCACTTCTTTGAATGAACTTACACCGGAAAAGTGTCAGGGTAAAATGAGTCACATGAGCGCATCTCTTTGTTACTGTCTTACGACGACCTGAGACTACCACTTTAGGCCACCTTACCCGGAAAGGGGTAAGCCAGCAATGAGTCATGAGCCCATTCCGAGTTCCTTTGTTACCGCCCATAGTAAAAAACAAACATCACCCTTCCATTCACTAATTTCACATATTTTGATAAAAATAACTCCGCCCGGCGTAATGCCCAAAAGCGCAGAGGAACTGGGCTCCTCAAACAATATAAGTCATCTTAAATTCATTGAAAACCAGAATCTAGCTAACCCAATAAGATTTGAAATGAAAGAATTCATGTTATTCCACGAGAAATTAGGGGAAAGTTTTTTAAGTTAAAATTAAATAACCTCAAATTAATAAATAAATAAACTAAATTAATAACAATAATAAAATAATAATAATTGCTGCGTCTATTTTATATAATTTATATCAAACAATACTAGCAATTACTTCTATACAAAATATTAAAATTGTTTTAGAGTATCTAACAATGACTGGGAATACAGGGATAAGATTTTAAGTAATTTCATTGCACATGCAAATATAGTTATATAGAATTTTAAGAAAATTAATGAATTTTTTTTATAGCCTGGATGTGAAGAGGAGGGATAGTGAGGGTTCACTGTCGCCTGAAAAGATAAAGTACATTTCTAAAAAACATCTGCAATTTTTTTTTTCCTTTTTACCATACTGGAGTTAACCCCTGACATAAAACAGCAAGAAAAAATTTAAAACCAGCGGGAGCACTCTAAACTTTCTCAAGGTATACTCCCCAAAAGATGCTTTTCGTTTCCTCCTTCCCCCGCGGCTAAAAAAATCTGAACCTACTGTTGGTCCTAGAACTACTGACTATCAGTTGCTCTTTTCATTATAAAGGACTGAAAACTTAGGTAAAGAACTAAATTCAAAGTGGATGCCCGCTGATTAAAAACGTATATCTATCGCACACTACTAGAATTCCTTTGCGTCCTGAAGACAACGACGTAATCTGGTTCCACACTGCAATAAGATTGAGCTCTAATATTTGCCGCAAGTGTGGAGAAAATTGATTGCTCTATTAGTAAATTATACAGACTGACAGACAGTCAACTCTGATTTGGCCCAAAATTCTTGCATGGATCTACATTCATGACGATAAAACTGTGTACCAAATTTCAACTAGCTATTCAAGTTTCTGAGTTATATGTCTGCAGCTGACTCGGGACATACAGAGAGACAGGAATTCCCTGTAGACGGATTTTCCACCTGAGAGAAAAAAACCTACAAATTATGTGTAAATATCATATACCAAATTCCATCTCCGTAGCCTCTAATAGTTTCGAGCTATCGTGTTCTCTGCATTAATACAGACATAATTCAAAAAATTGTGTTTTGACCTGGGTCTAAATGTGGAGATTCGTCAAAACCTCGAGTTCGAATTTTTTGACGATTACAATACTTTCTCTTTGTATACTTCGTATACGAGAAAGTAAAAAAAAAATCTTAAAAATATGAATCGAAATTTGAGATTCAAATTAAAATTCCACGCTGACTTTTGAAGAACGAAATTCGTCTTCTGCTTCGCTTCAAAGAAAAATATATTAAATTTAATTTTTCATATGGGATAAGCAAATTTTTTTATTTCGCACTTAAAATCGCAAATTTCAACTCAATTCAATTCTCTTCACATAGCATTTTGTAAACAGCATTACATTATTCCCAAATAACCATTAATTATTAGCTCATACAATTTCAAGAACTAAAGCACTAAACAATAAACTCATCTAAAAATCACCAAGTCAAGACATGTATATTACTACTATCAGAAAAAAGAATTCCACGCAAAAACCTTTAAGAATTGAACGTAATTTATTTGATAAACATCCAAGAGTGTTTTAGCCATCCAACACTCAGCCAATTAGCATGGCACTGGTGATATTTAAAAAACGGACAATGCACGATATAAAAAGAAAGTTCATAAAATGGGAGTTAAAAATAAAGTATTTGGGTCCAGGTAAAAAATGATTTTTTAAAAACAATATATATTTTAATTAACGAGTGAAGAAGAAAGAAAACATCTGAAATGAAGTTCTTAAAAAATAAACTTCTTTTCCCCCTGTTAACTGGGTTCACAAAGTTGAATTATATTTAATTACTTAGTCATTGTTAATTATATAGAAAAGAATGAGCTAATTTTAGAAATTATTTAATTATGAAGGAGAAAAATATAATTTAGGAGTAATAAAGAAAGAACAAATAATTTTCACTATGCTTGCATAAAAAAAAAAAAAAATCAAGAGTGAGTACTGCAACCAGGTAACTACAGATCAGTTGTTCGGGAAAGATAAAACGATTTTTTAAAGGGGACATACGACTCTTAAAAAATGGTGGAAAACTGTCAAATTCGATACATTATATCTCTGAAACAATGCAATTCACAAACTCACGTTCTTTGTCTAGAAAAATATCTGTTCTTTCTCTTATAGTACACACATTTTCAAACCTTCATATTGGTATGTATTTATTTGAGAGAATAATAAATATGGGTATAATGTTTGGAGAAAAAATGAGATAGTCACCTTGCGCGCATGATTACGGATAAAATATTTATCTAAACATAATATTTTGGGTATCTAAGTAATTCAAACAGTCTGTTTAAGAAATTGAACTACGATTTATTAACATTTAAATTTAATTTCTAATTTATATACCAATTTAAAATAAAAATGTTAAAAATAGTTAAAATTTCAACTTTTCTAACCCCTCCCCCCAAAAAACACTTCTTTAGAGAAATATGTACAAAAACATGGTTCAATTTGTAGAACATAGCAAAATACATATTCGGTACAAATTTTATGTGAAAATATTCAATAGTTCTTGAGATATCGTGCGCGCAATATAAAAAAAAACACATTTTGAGATATAGAGCTTTAAAGATATGGTCATATTCAATGTTTACGTTGAAGAGCTGATACATTTTCCTTCATAACTTTCATAATTATGGGAATTTTTTTAACACAGGTTGTTTTAAATTGTTCAGAAAAGACAGGGAAATAATATATACCCCCCCCCCCATAAAATCGAAAACTTTCGAGGTTTAACATTCGTATGCCCCCTTAAAAATTTTGAGAAAACGTGAAGCAACTCATCAATTTTTAAAAATAATTAGTAGCGCTAAGTGAAACGACTAAACAGTCACCGAGTTGTAGCATGATGGGAACCTAGCTTAATGACGCATTTTTGTGTACTTGCGCATATTTCGCTAATTTTGTAATTACCTAGTTCAGACCTGCCAACCGCCAGATTTGAAAAAGAGGGAGACATTTTCAATTAATTATACATACACGGTCATAAATGCGCAGCAGGGACACTATTTACCTTATTTAACTCATATGCAAATAAGGTGGAGGGGACCTAATCAGACAATATTTTATTTCGGCTATATTTTTCTCAAAATTTTAATTTTTTACAAAATAAATGAAAATGCATAGATTTTTAAAAATTGCTCAGCTGGGTTTTAAAATAATCTGATCAGTTTTTTAAAAGACACTTTTTCTAGTCCTCACTCTTTCATACATATTTTATATCTAGACAGTATTACCAATATAAATTGACATACGTATATACATTTTTTTTTTTTGTACTTCAGAGCTTTAATTTATGGATTTACTTTTCTTCATATATAATATTTCTTGATTATAGTTTTTTTCATATTTACAGTTGAGTTCTACTTACAAATAAGTCCTATTCACAAATTACATGATATTGTACTTTTACTCCTTTAAAGAAGAAGTTGTTGCAGATTTTGACGGAAGCAATTGAAAAATCACATGCGCAAAAGGTACAAAATGCATACGATTTATCTTTTTTCGAAGCGATAATAAACGAATATTCCTCGAAATAGGCTTTGATAAATACAGTCTGATATTTCTTTTTAGATTCTTTCAATGGTGTCAGATCCGGAAATTTAGAAAATATTTCGGCGATAATCCTAACTCGATACAAGATCGGCAGAAGAGATAAACAAATTCTCCCTAGCGCGCTAAACAGTCAAAGCAGCGCATGCGCCCAAAACCCATGGCGATAGTCACTAGTCAACAAGCTTGGACATGATACAGCGGCAAAGAACTAATGAAGAATCCATAGGGAATGATGTCACGCATTCGAAATTTGAGGTGAATGTGGTCGCGGCAAGCGCTGGATTTTTCTTTCGCCATTCTTTTACTGCTTTTTTAAGTTTATTACTATTTATTTGTTCCGATTTCTCGAAAATACTAAAAAGCGGGAGGAAATCGGTGAGAATCGGGAGAAATTGTTAAAAATCTGGAGACTCCCGCCAAAAGCGGGAGAGTTGGCAGGTCTGCTAGTTGTAGTATTCATTCTCCCTATATGATGATGGGTGTTCAATGTTTATTTTGATACAGAGAAATGATGGAATCGCAGTCCAATTTTATGAAGTCCACTACCGCAACATTTTTAATCAAAAATTGCGATGCCTTCAAAGAAACATTTTGCACTTGATATAAAATAAACACCGACATCTTTTTGTTCTATGTCATCAAACGATCAAGTAAATGTGAGAATTGAGAACTATATCTGTCGTACTTCGAACAGATCAGAAATTTGAAAACAGATTAATATAAAAAAATAAATTTTGAAATGAAAAATGATTTTTATACTCTTTTAAAACGAATTTTGCAATTTTAGTTGACTTCATTGTAATGCAGGAGGCTTCACTTATTTTAATAAAAGAAACAAGGCATCGAAGCATATCGCATTCAAGAATAAGTGCAGAAAAATATCTCCAAACCCAATAACGATGTTTTTCTGCAATTCGTCAAAAGTATAAGGACAAAAGGAAGAAAAATTTGCAAACAAACACTAAAAAAAAAAAAATTCATAACAACTTAGAGCGAGCTCAGGAGTTAAAGCAACCTTTTCCTTTTTTAAAAAGAAATCAACGTAAACAGTGTTTAAATTTTATACTAGAATATGTTTTAAATGTAAAAACTGTATTAATAAAATTGAGCAGGTATTCTTTCAAATAATTATTTCGATCAAATAATTAAAAGTTCCAATTTATGTTGAACAATCCAAAATTAACTTTAGTAAAGTGGCAAAAGAAGAAACAATTTGAAAAAAGTTATAGATACTTCTATTATGCATTCAAAAGAATGACCCACAAATATTTGCATGTTCATTTTGAAATCCAGCATTGTCTTATAATCTAATGATTATTTTCTTATTCCAAAATATTCGAATTCCACACTAATTGCAAAAATGTAAAATAAAAACAGCAGTTCAGTAGAATTAAATAAAATCACAATGCAAACATTAATAAAAAAAGAGATGAATGACCAGTTAAGCAAAACAAATAAAATAATACTGTAGAATAAAATTTCGGAAAAAGTTATTTGTATAATTATGATATTTACAATGATTATCAGCAGAGCAATATAAAAGAAAACTAAAGAAGTTTGTGTAATTTTTGAATGCTTGCGTTAGAATATCAAACGCTGCTACAAAACTCAATTATTGCCAACTTTCGAAGGTAAAATATTAAAAAAATTATTGATATGAAATTATATATAACTGAAATCAGTAGCGAATCCAGGATTCGGGTCTGGGGGGGGGGGGGGGGGATCATAAAAATTTTGTATCATAGTGACGAATGTCAAACTTCATGGCTTATGTAAACCAAAACACTTTAACTTTACAGGCTTTCCTCTCCTGACAATAAGAATAATAAAGAACACTACAATACTTACGATAATTTAATAAAAAATACAATGAAATAGCTGGCCAAAAAATGTTTTCGACCGCGTCAACGCTATAAGTGCAAGTGGAATGATTAGAAAAGTAGGAAAGTTTTCGAGCCTGTCAAGTCAGAAAGCAATGTTGTCACGATTTTATTACTATTCTTTTAAAATGAAAATTAAGATCAAACAGTTGAAGTGATTTTAAATTAAATCAAGAATTTTTGTTCAGCTCTGGGGGGGGGGGGGGGCAGCCCGATAGCCCCTCCCCTGGATTCGCCATTGAATGAAATATATATTGTTGAGGTGAAAGTAGAGAGATATTTTTTCTGTTGATGATTATAACAGTATCATTTGTAGCAGTATTCAGACTTTTCAGTCTTGCGACGTAATTTTAATGAAAATGAAGAACCCCTACTTCTGCATTTTAACATGCCGAAAACCTAAAAGATATCTGGCAATTAAGTTACATATAAAACTATGTTATGTTCAGCGCAAACTAGAAAATCCAGTTAGCAAATGATTTAATATTCAAAGCACAAGGTTAATGAAAACTCACCATTTTTAAAATGAAGATCAATAGTGACATACTAAACGATATTATGCAGCTGGAAAGGAAAATGCACGAACGCGAAGTGAATGCGGTCGAAATCATTTCGATTTTTGTCTCGGAGGAGATTCGGCTCGACAGACACCAGACATTTTTGCAGATGGGAAATAATAAGAGCATTGAAATGAACCATGTAGGAGCAGGATGTGCAATACGCCTACACTCATAAATAACTCTATAAGAGCATATTTTATGTTCAAAATTCGGAAATTCCTAAAGGAAAATACAATGGAAGTGGAGCTTAAGCTTTTGCAGCAAATGCGCATTGGAAAAGAAGTTTTAAAATGGTTTCATTTTGTGCTTAAAAAACAAACAAATAAAACAAAAATTATAGCGAATCTATACTTATAAAAGGCAATGTTTGTGTGTGCGTGCGATGTCCAGACGAATCTATCGCACTTACAGCCACGAAATTTGGCACACAGGTAGTCTTAATGGTGACTCAATGCACCTCGAAGCCGGAATTTTAAAATTTAATTTAGAAAATTTTTTATTTAATGTTTTGGATGATTTTTCGCACTAAATTCTTAATAGCATGGTTTCGGATAACTGTTCGACAAAAACAGATACACCATCGGAAAGAGCACGCGATTTCCGTTCTAATGAAGTTAGTTTTGAATTTCTAACGTAATTTACTGAATTTTGAGAAATTTTTAAAAAATACCCAGTTTTGCGATCGAAATGTTACTTTTGTTTTTAAATTTATTGCATCTGACTTTCTAATAACACTATTATTTTCAGCTTATAACTAGAATGGTTCTGTCGGATTTAAAACAAGAACGGTTAAAATATCTTTTCCCGTTTTTTTTAATTAATTTTTTTCTGGGCAGTTGAGAGTTATTTTTCTCGAGCGCGTTTTCTCCCGCGACACTTTTTCGGAACACAGCTCGAGCAATTTGATTGGTTCTCACGGCAGGTGACGTCATTACTTTCGCGTTCTAAGAGGAGATGATTTATTTACTCGATGACTTCGATTATAATTTTTAAGCGTGTCTTAATTTATTTCTTTGTCTTTCATACTTTGCTTGCGGTGTGATAAATATCACATTTTAATTTTTTAACATTGTTTCGGATTAACGGTACTCGGTCTAGAGGACAAACTCAATAATATATATATTTGATTTCGTTTCTAAAACTTTCATTTATGTAATTGTATGTGGGCTTATTTTTATTTTGTTGAAGTCCTGATTCCACGGGCAACGCCGTGCGCGTACTGCTAGTTTAAGATAAAAGGTTTCCTACCTGGAAGACAGAAAAGTAGCGTGCAAATCGAAATTCTGCTGTCTTTCTGAAATGTTAATTTCCTGTGATAATATTGTGCCTAAAATGTTTACATTTCTAATATTTTACCCCTTTCAAATAATTTACAAAGAATATGCTTTTTTTAAGATTAAGTTGATAGCACAAAGTTACTTTTTCTTCGCAACAAAAGTACAATACAGGGGAGGGTGGGGTAAAACGGGATACTTTGATTTTGGCGTTATTAATTCTTTTTTCTAGTGGACAAATACTGAATTATTCTCCAACTAGGGAAGAACCAGCGGGAGTGGTCTCCCCTAAACTTTCTCGTATACTTCTCGAAAAAGGTGCTGTTCCCCTCCTCCCGCGTGGATAAAAAAATTCGAACCTATTGTAACCCAGGATCCAATGACTATCAGAAAATATTTAGGTAAAAAATCAAATTCGAAGAGATGCGTTCCGATTAAATGCATAGCGATTTCTACTCTTTCTTGGCTCAAGGAAAATCCTTCCGCGTGCGCAGATTGCTACCAAGTACGCATGCGCATGGAGAATCGGATGAAAAAAAAGCGCTAAGCAGGAGTCAATAAATATCGTGCACAGAAGATGGCGTCCAATACGCATGCGTGTGGAGATATAGGCGCATCTCCAACGCGTCCGCTACAGACCGACAGACAGTCAACCTTTTGACAGATTTGGCCCAAAATTTTATACGGACCTACATTCATGACGATAAAACTGTGTACGAAATTTTACCCATCTAGCTATTCAAGTTTTTGAATTATAGCGTTCGCATGACCGCGGACATACAGACAGACAGACTTCCCGTTGACGGATTTTGTCCAAAATTTGATAGAAACGTACAAATTATGTGTCAAGTTCACATAACAAATTTCATCCCCGTAGCTCTAATAGTTTTCGAGTTATCGTGTTCACAGACAGACATAATTCCAAAATTGTGTTTTTCGGACTCAGGGAGGTGAAACGTGGAGATTCGTCAAAATCTCGAGTTCGAATTTTTTGACGATTACAATACTTTCTCTTTGTATGCGAGAAAGTAAAAAAGAATGGTCATAGTTTCCAATTTGTTGCTGTTAAATTCACTTCGTCTGTGAAGGTTTATTTGTTTTATGACGTCACCTCTCCAATGTTCGTATGATTTTAAACTATCCGTATTCAAAAATCATTACACTTTTAAAAACCAATTTTAGACCAGCTTATTATACGTTTACTAAGGATTTATATTTACACCCTATTAAGAATAAGGATTTACTCCAATAATTGCCCTGTTCTATTTCGTTTCTTATGACCTCTGCACTCGGGATACTAGGGGAAGCTACGTATACGCGACCGAAGAGGATTTTCTTAGATTGTGAGAAAGTTGGTAGTTTGTGAGGGTCATTTCTATTTGACCTTGGCGTCAAATGATCTGTAGAAGAAAAGAAAAAGAGAAAATGAAAAAAAAAAAATGCTATTGAAGAAGAGAAAATTGTTTTGTGGTGACTCAGAAAACAGAAAAAGAAAACATCAAAACAATAAAAAAAAAGAGAAGAGTATGACGAACCAATACTGCAAAGCCGTCTTATAAAAAAACCTAAATGAGTCCACTAAATCTGCAGTGGAGAGGAGAATAAAGACATTATGTGAATTATTACTATTCTTACTTACTTATTACTATTCTTAAATTAATTGTCTTTATTCTTAAATTGTCAACGACGATAACTATTGTTAAATCTTAAAACATTTTCATTATTCTTAAATTGTTAACCATTGTAATTATGGATAAATCTTTAAAAAAAATTGGGTTTATTCTTAAATTGTCAACTATTGCAAATATTGTTAAATTTTTTAAAAATCGTCCATTTTCTTAAATTGTCAACTTCTATAACTATTGTTAAATCTTAAAACATTTTCATTATTCTTAAATTGCTAACTATTGTAATTATTGAAAAATCTTAAAAAAATTGTGTTTATTCTTAAATTGTCAACAATTGCAATTATTGTTAAATTTTTTAAAAAAATCGTCTATTTTCTTAAATTCTCAACTATTATAACTATTGCTAAATCTTAGAAAAATGTTTTATTCTTAAATTGTCACATAAAATAAAAAATATGCTACTTTTCCACTGAAAATCTAGTTTTCCCTAATTTCCCATAGAGTTAATATGTGTATCCCGTTTTACCCCACTATACTTCGACTTTTCTTGTAAGATATATTAAACTCTGATAAATAAAGAATATTTTAGTAAAATTTGATAAGTTTTATGTCGAATAGTTTAGCTCCAAAAGGGGTTCAAACCTTAGATATCCCGTTTTACACCACTTTCCCCTATTTTTAACAAAATGATTTTAGGATATATAGTATATATTATAACTACTAGTATTATGATGCCTCCAGATAGAAACAAAGAAGTTTAATATAAAAACTACATGTACTTTATTTGCATAAAAAATTTCAAACATGTATCTATCACAGAGTTAGAGAAAAGGTACATCGAAATGGCCAACTTAGCATTTTTTGTTTTGACACAAACAAATTTGTAAAAGATAAACTTTTGAATTTAAAAAAATCATTTCAGTATAATGAGAAAGATGTACTTTACTTGTATAAATGATTTCAAACATGGATCTATAACAGATTTTGAGAAAAGGTACATCGAAGTAACAGGGTTAGACATAGGTAACAGTTAACGGACATAGGGTTCCAACTCCCCTTCAACTGATCAGGAAATATGACAGAGTTTCCTCTGTTTACGTTCCTCCTGCTTTACGTTTGACCAGGGCTGGCAGATCAAAATAGCAAAATAAGGCCAAATTTGACTATTAGAAAAACAGCTATCCTTCATGAAAACGAATCCCACTTGATAGGCATATGCTTAGTGCTTTATCATTAAATTAAAATTTAAGTGAGAGAAATTTAAAACATCCTCGTTCTATTCAGGAGCTATTTCGATTGGCAGCTCATTATATATAATTTGAAATGTGTAATATCAAAAATTTATTAAAAAAACAATAGAATATATAATTAAAAATTGTTCTAGAAGTCAATAACGAAAATAAAGCCAAAAATGAATTTAAGGTCAAATGAAAATTCCTAAGGCCAAGGGCTTTGAAAAAAGGCCAATATGGCAACCCTGCGTTTGACAGTCAAATATTCGAACAGCAATACACCGCTTTGCAAAAACAGCTTTCTTTGGAGGTAATCTATCTTTTAGGATTCAATTTTCCATATAAATTTTATTTCACGTCCCCTTTCCAATGAAATCTGGAATATAAAGTGACTAAGGGGCCGTTCAAATATTACGTAAGCATGTTTTTGGTAATTTTTGACCCCCCCCCTTGTGAGCAAAAATAAGCAAATCGCAAACCCCCCTCTCATAATTACGTAAGCAAACGGCAACCCCACCCCCGTTATTTTTTTTCACAAAACGTATAACAGTAATAATCTAATTGTAAAAATTTTATGACTTAACTCAAATAAAATACTCTAACTCGGCTTAAAATGAAAATATATATATATATTTAATTTCCTTACAATTTTGTTTAAGAAAATTTCTTAGTTTATCACAATTTTAAAAATTCAAGTTTATTTTTCTTCTGCCAAATTTAATTTTTTTAATAAAATTATTTTTGCAAGTTGCAAGAGATTTTCGGAAATAAAGTGGTTTTAATGTCTTACGTAAGCATCACTCATACCCCCCTCTCCCCTTGTCAGCTAAAATAAGCAAATCGCAAACCCCCTCCCCCCCTTAGGTGCTTACGTAATATTTGAACGAACCCTAACAATAAAATGTCTTTCGCGGTACTTGGATGCTTTTACTTATTTTGTATTAATTTAAATTGTTTTATCATCTTATGCATCCAAATCAATGGCCTTAACAACGTTGCAACATCATTATTCACTTCTGATGCAAGTAAAATCACACAATGGGTAGTTTGATCTGATGGTTACACGTAGAAAGACTACAAAGCGATTTTTCTTTCTATATCTAGAACAGATGTGCAAAATATATCCGTTACGACGAACGGATATTGCAGGTGGTTTTCCGAGATACTGGCCTTTCACTACAAGTTAAATAAACGAGCTGTAGAAGTATATGTATATTTTTGTATATAGAAGAAGTATATGTATATTTTGTATATGAAGCTATGTATATTTTGACGTGATAACGTCTTTCTGCTCGTTACAGTGATAGTCGGTCGAACTTTCTTGTGTGACAAAATACCGTCAGATTTGAATCGCTAATAACTACGAGACGAATAATGCGAAAAGAATGGTTGACCCCACAACGGATAGATCATTTCTGTAGGAGTTTGTCGCAGAGTATTTGTTTTGCCTGTGACGTCATAGTACCAGTGTAAGCGCATACGCCTGATTGTTATGAATTAGCTTTATGTAAGGTTATAAATAAGTGTAGCGTGGAAATGCGTTTGGCTAGGAGATTGATTCTGGTGTCGTTTTAAAGAGCTTGAAGAGTATTATTAGGACCCGAAGTGAGACAATAAAAATATTTATCAGTATATAAGTAAAAATCGGTATTAAATCGAAAATTTCAAACTCCGCATGTTTCTTGATTATAACATGCAGTTTTCTTTCGAATTGTACAAAACTTACAGAATATTTGGCAATACGTAAAAGAAACGTTGTATTAAAATTTGAAATAAAAAATTTGAAGATTACGGGAAATATGAGCATTTGTAGTAAATAATGTTTGACTGCGCATACGCGAAATGTAGTTTTATATACTGTCAACAGATGGCGACATCAAAAGCTACTCTAAATAAAACATAAGAAAAAGGCAGTTAGGGTCCACGCTGTAGATTTTTCGTGAAAACGTCGGAATAAAATCACAAAACAAGTGTTTCGTATTAATATGTAATTTAATTATCAATCTCTTTAATACAGTATTTACATAGAGTAGTATAATGGTTACAGAATACGTCAATCACAAGTGTATCGCATGTAGAAAGGGTCTGTGGTAGCTTGTGATTTATCTATTCTGTAACCATTATACAACTCTATGTAAATATTGTATTGCAGAGATTGATAATTAAATTGCATATTAATACGAAACACTTGTTTTATGATTTTATCTCGACGTTTTCACGAAAAATCTACGGCGCGGACCCGAACTGCGCGTTTCTTATGTTTTTTTAAACAGCTTTAATCTAACCTATTTGAATATTTCAATAGAAGAGATATCTAGAAATTATTTTTATAATGACTTTTTAGCAGGAGCGCAACGGAATCATTTGATGATACGATTTGTAAGAGAATAACAAATCAATCCTATTTTTATTTGGCATGAACCATTTTAAATTTATACCGACTTAAGAGCATACAGGTAACGCGAATTTTATTTAAATCATAATTTATGACGCTGCTGCTTAATATCCTCATAAAATGAGACTTAATTTCTAGGTAAAGTTTAAACACTTCATGACATAACTAAACAAATAGAATTTACGATCTTCTTCTGCTATCGGCGAAGAACCAGCCTTCTTAAGGCCGACCCATTTTCTCAGTGTCTGAAAAGGCAAGTTAGTTTTTATTTTGATACTGTTCTAAAAGGGGGTGCGGCCTGCTTTTCTCTGACCCGCACGCATAAATAAATTTAATGCTGTCTTCTC
Source organism: Araneus ventricosus (assembly GCA_013235015.1). Taxonomy (NCBI): domain Eukaryota; kingdom Metazoa; phylum Arthropoda; class Arachnida; order Araneae; family Araneidae; genus Araneus; species Araneus ventricosus. The sequence continues at coordinate 4,004 of BGPR01032776.1, read as the reverse complement.
CGTAAATATTACAAAGTCGGTCAGTGAACTCGTATGGTAATTGATTAATGAATGCGAACATCGTTTCCATCAATTTGTTAACAATTAACAAGAAAATCCGAGCTTCTTTTTAAATAAACTAAAACACCCGTTTTCCCTTCACGAAACAGTTTGAAAAGGTTCCGCAACTAGTTTTTAACTAGATTTGCGCTGAATATTAGAGTACCTTTAACACTTAACACACTCCACGACATTAGACAAAAAAAAAATGGGAAATCTATAACAGGATAGAAACAAGGAAAAGAATTATGTATATGTCTTAGACTTCTATGGATTGAGCATGACAAAAAAGCAGACTTATAAAAAGGCAAAAAAATTATATCAATTCAATTCAAACCTAGTTCGGATAAGAACACCACCAATTTTTTTAGTTCGAATAGAAAAATTTATACTTTTCGTGTTTCTTTCTTTTATCAAAACTTTAAAATACAATTATTTTAAACATATACAGTAATTGACTAATCTTACTTGGTTTAACGTATCTAGCAGGAGTGTAGAGGAGCCGGAACGCTGTTCCGCCACTGCTTATTACTTTCTCGTATACGAAGTATACAAAGAGAAAGTATTGTAATCGTCAAAAAATTCGAACTCGAGATTTTGACGAATCTCCACGTTTTAGACCTCCCTGATTCCGAAAAACACTATTTTGGAATTATGTCTGTCGGTGTGTGTGTCTCTGAACACGATAACTCGAAAACTATTAGAGCTACGGGGATGAAATTTGGTATGTGGTCTTTAAACATAATTTGTAGGTTTCTATCAACTTTTGGACAAAATCCGTCAACGGGAAGTCTGTCTGTCTGCATGTTCGAGGTCATGCGAACGCTATAACTCAAAAACTTGAAAAGCCAGATGGATAAAATTTGGTACACAGTTTTATCGTCATGAATGTAGGTCCGTATAAAATTTTGGGCCAAATCCGTCAAAGGTGTGCAAATCTTTTAGTAACTTACATTAGATAATTGAAATTTGGTATGTGGTCTTCTAATTTATCCACGCGGTGGGAGGGGAAACAGCACCTTTTTGGGAAAGCATACGAGAAAGTTTAGGGGAGGCCACTCCCGCTGGTTTTTTACAAGAAATAAGCAAGAAAGAACTGTGAAAACGTCCTTAAAACAGCGCGATTTTTGTCACCCAGGTTAGAGCGTTCCGACACTGCTTATTTTGCAAGAAATAAACAAGAAAGAATTGTGAACACGTCCTTAAAACAGCGCGATTTTTGTCATCCAGGTTAGAGCGTTCCGGCACTGCTTTTTTTACAAGAAATAAACAAGAAAGAATTGTGAACACGTCCTTAAAACAGCGCGATTTTTGTCACGAGGTTAGAGCGTTCCGGCACTGCTTATTTTGCGACTACACCACTACTATCAAGTCAAGTCTATGATAAAGGGCTGCTGCTGGTCAAAGTGACCTTGGAGAATCTAACATTAAATATACTTATTTCGGTAAATTAAGTATATATGTGAAATCCAGGTTAATACATTAACTTTTTCTCAAGATTTTGATTTAACACCCACTTTTGATATCACTGAAAGTTTGTTAAGATATTTTAACAGATTAACTGATGTGTTAGATAAAATATACAGTACGCAAGGTAGATGAGCAGTCTTGGACACGAACTTCGTAATCTACAACCTATATTTAAAAGAAGATTCTTATTTGGCACTTTATTAGCAATCTCGCAATCAATGAACTAGTAGAAATGACAGAAAAGGGAATAAATAATTCCAACAACCGCTTAATTTGCTAATAGTATTTTCGCAAATTAAAATGAAAAATACTATCTAATATCATGACAAGTTTTCAATTTTTTCCCCCGGCAGAAAAAAGGACGAAGCACATTCTTAAAAGTTAAATACCTAACGATTCATCGTATCTAAAAAATTCCGTTCCCATAGTAAGTTAAAATGATTCTGTGTCCATACATCCATAATTTATAAAGGCCCAATCCCTGGAGGTGAAGAAACCCAACACCACAATGAAGTGATGCGTGAAGAAATGGAGACACGGCAATAAAGAAGTCGCCTCGAGCAGTGAAGTGATGAAACATATGCATGCTTCTTTATCAAATGATCTTTAAAACCCGGCTGTCCATGCATACGAAAACTACGAATTTACGAATTAAAACAACAGAAATAGAATTATTTTATGTTCTGCAATGAGTATCAAGAATATCACAACGTATTTTGATTACAGCACAGATAAGGAAACAGGTTTGCAATTTTTTGGAATTATGTCCTCATTTTGCAAGCAAAAGTTCTTTTCGTCCTTTATAAAGATAGTATATTAATTTTATAATTCAGATATCAATGAGGTTGATCAAAAACAAAAGTTTAGGCATGAAATTGAAAGTTAATTTATTTTCTGACAAACATAAGATATTGTTTCATTTAAAACACACAGTCGTCGAATTTAATTCATTTTTTAACCATGTTTTTCTTTCTTTCGTAAAACTAGACATGGAAGAAGACGTGTTTCGTACTTTTGAAAAAAACAGAGAAGGAAACATTTTAAAAGTTGATTAAAAGCAAAAGCTTCATATTTACTATAGTTAAATAAATTATGACAAATTTTCATGAAATAACATTCAACTACTCTTGATCTGAACCAAGAACCAGCCAAAATTTCTCTCTATAAAACAAATATGAGTGATTTGAGATACATATTAAATTATTAATCAATCGTGTTATACTTATATTATAGCGTTCCTGATAATAATTATGATATTTATAGCGGAATTAGTTTTTACTCTTGCATTTGGTATAGTTTATGGATAACGATCTACTAAAAATGTACAAAAAATCTATCTCTTTCAATATATCGAGAGAGAAAAAATTATACAGAGAAACAATTTTGGGATCTGAAACTTCCAAAAAATATTTTAGTATCTATACGAAACAACTTATCTGAATTATAATGATAACTAATCTTCTTTTCCAGATATTGTTCCAATATTCGACGCAAAATAAAACGTATTCCGGTTAATTTATCACAGTTCAATATGCCGCCAAATCTCCGTCAATAAATCACGCATTCAGGTAACCCTGACCTAAATCCTGCGGGAAAAAGGTCAGCATTTCCCAGGAAATCGATCTATCCAAGAAAGTAAATGTATAAGTGTTTACACACCGTCACGACACTGATTGGAGAGAAGCTAACTCTGACTCTACCTATTAAAACCATTTAAGATTCCAGACGATTTGGCTAGTAGAAAGTGAAATTTAACTAAGCATGACAGTATTTAGGAAAACATAACAGAATACAACGCATAATCATAAGCAGTACTCATAATACATACAACAATTATTGAAATGCTCATTTATAATACTGATTACATAATATATCGATGCCAATAAAAAATAACGGAAATGTAAAATAGTGACGCTTTCGACACATTTTATTTACATAAATTATATGAACGGGAATGTAAAATAGTGACGCTTTCGACACATTTTATTTACGTAAATTATATGAACGGGAATGTAAAATAGTGACGCTTTCGACACATTTTATTTACGTAAATTATATGAACGGGAATGTAAAATAATGACGCTTTCAACACATTTTATTTACGTAAATTATATGAACGGGAATGAAAAATAGTGACGCTAACGACACATTTTATTTACGTAAATTATATGAACGGAAATGTAAAATAGTGACGCTTTCGACACATTTTATTTACGTAAATTATATGAACGGGAATATAAAATAGTGACGCTATACACACATTTCATTTACGTAAATTACATGAAAGGGAATATAAAATAGTGACACTATCCACACATTTTATTTACGTAAATTACATGAACGGGAATGTAAAATAATGACGCTTTCGACACATTTTATTTACGTAACTTATATGAACGGGAATATATAATAGTGATGCTATCCACACATTTTATTTACGTAAATTATATGAACGGGAATGTAAAATAGTGACGCTTTCGACACATTTTATTTAC
>BGPR01032775.1:0-17334 GCA_013235015.1 Araneus ventricosus | reverse complement strand
CCCCAGCTTCTGGGTCTTAGAATCTTTTTCTAGTTTCCAGGTTCGATTCTAGTCGAAAGTTTCAGCCACGATTTTTTTTTCGAGATTATAGTTTAAAGCAAAATACATAAGAGGCGCTCGAATGAAAATCTGTTTTATTTATTTATTTTATTTATTGAGCGTATATAAGCAGTGTTTTCATTGTGTTTCGATTAAAATGGAAGAGGTTTATCAAAGTTGTGGGGCGAAATTATTTTACCTCTCCGAGATAGCTTCAGAGCACCCCGTTACTGAACAAGTATTTTTAGAACTCGATCAAACCCTCTTCCGTGACGGAATCACTCTTGTTAAAATAGGATATTTGTTATCGTTCGCGAGACATATTATTCTTAAAACTCCTGAGAAAAAAGAATTTGTTCATGAGCAGGTGTATAAAAGTCTGCGCAAATATTTCTCACTCTAAAGATGAAGAACGTTACAAAACAAACCTGGTCTAACATTTTTTTTTTACTGAGTGTTATTATCGTTGAATTTATAGTTTTTATAATCTATTTGCAAGCGCAAACATCGAGCGAATTGCCTCAAAAAGTCAATATCACAAACTCTTCGTGCATTGTTTCCAAATATATTGGGAGGAAAATATTTCTTCATATCTGTTTTAAAAATAAACAACAGATATTCGATATACGATATTTTTTCTCCAACCAAACCCTGAATCCTATCCCAGAGATTCTCGGTGTTCAGTTAACCAAAAGTGAATTCAGGAAAGTGTGTGAAGTGTGTTGAACTGTTTACAATCATGTTTTTACGACTCAAATTCCCATCTTCAATGATAATTAATGGGCCGAGTCAAAGCGGAAAAACTCACTTAGTTCGAAAAATAATTTCTGAACAAATGTATGAAATACCGATCAAAAAAGTCGTGTGGTGTTATAAAATTTTTCAACCATGGTTTCACGAAGAGAGAAATATCAAATTCATAGCAGGATTGCCAACTGAAGACGAAAACTTTCAACTTTTGATTTTGGATGACCTTATGAACAATTTGACAGCTGAAATATCGCAAATGTTTACTGTTGGATCTCATCATAAGAATTTCAGCATAATTTTGATCACACAAAATCTTTTCCCCCGCATTAGAGTTGCAAGAGATATCAGTTTGAATGCTCACTATATAATACTCTTTCGAAATAACAGAGATCAATCGCAAATTGCATGTTTTGGCAGACAGGTGTTTCCCGATCGTTCTAAATTTTTCATGGACGCCTATAAAAAGGCTACAGCGGAAAAATATCAATTCCTACTTGTGGATTGCTTTCCAACGACAGATGAAGAATTGAGATTGCGACAATCACTGTTTCCAGATCAAAGAGGAGTTAATTGGGTGTTTGTGCCAGAATAAAAAAAAATGAATCGAATCAAACGACATGTGCACTTGTTGCATGTTTTATCCTCTGCGAGTCCCCAACAAAGAAATGCAATATTAAAAAGTGCTACCAACGAACAGATAAAAACATTGTGCGAAATATGTCAAAATGTATTAGCAGGCAACGTGTCGAAAGCGAAGGTTCGACAGTTGTGTCGCTATAAGAAAGTCATTCGCCAGTTAGCCGACAGAAATATTCCCATTGCTCGAAAGCGCAAGTTATTGACAAATCAAACAGGTGGGTTTTTACCGCTCGTTCTTCCCGCTGTTTTGAGTCTTGTTGGAGGTCTAGTGGGGAAAGCTATAGGCAAGCGAATTTAAAAGAATGGCTCGAAAAATGGCGTTAGTCCCAAAGGAGCTCGTATCAGAATATTATCAACTAAACAAACCAGAAATAAGAGTTGAGGATAATATTTCAAATCTATTACATGACGAGGAAACGCCAGACGATATGAAAGCCAGACTATTATCTCATTGGATTCCGAAATATCAGCGTTTGATGCAGCCCCCTCCACCGCCAAAACCTTTTGAGATTCCTAAGGAACTCTTGCAAGAAACAGAGGTGGAGCAAGAAGAAAAACCCACCTCGTTGTTTTCCAGAAAAAACATGATTGCAAAATATATTGCATATACCATTCCGAAAACGAGAAAGAAATATATCCTACCCATTTTGGAAAAACTTAGAGATGTCAATTACACCTTCAATGATATGAACGAATTGCAAAAAGATGGAAAAACCGAATATAGAAGCAATGTAATTGATTTATTTAGTTATTTGATGAGAAATGAAAGAGCTGACAGCCAACCACCTCCGGGTTTTCATACTTTTTTGCAAGGAATTTTGGATGCGAACATACCTATAGGGTGGATTGCCAATAAAAATGTGAAAGAGTTGATACTTCTCTCACAAGCTGATCCGAAACGGAAGGATCGAAGCTCACCGAGGACTCTGAATGAATCTAAACCTAAGAAAGTGACGATCGCGGAAAGATTGCAAACATTCTCAAATCCTGAGACTTCACCAGAACCCGAAAAAGAGACCATAAAGAAAACACTCTCCGATCCCGAGAGTTCTCCTGCCGTCCAAGTCAAACAATGGACAAATTGGGAGGAGGCAAAGAGGTTGTCGAAACCTCTGCCCATCAGCTGGAAGAAGTGGAAAAATTGAAGAAACTTTACTACGATCCCAAAGAGCCTGGTTCGTTTGGCGGTGTCAAGAGACTCTCAGAAGCAAGTGGTTTAAAGGAAGATCGCGTTCGGAAATTTCTCTCGGGAGAGGATCCTTATTCGCTTCATTTCCCGGTGCGTTATAAATTCCAAAGACGGAAAACGATTGCATATGGGTTGAACGAGTTGTGGCAAAGTGACTTAGTGGATTTACAGAAATTGTCGCGCTTTAACAGAGGCTATCGATACATTATAACTATTATAGACGTTATGTCTAGATACTTAAGAGCGTTTCCGATCAAAGACAAAAAGGCAAGCACGATCGCTAAAGTTTTCCGCAAAGTTTTTAAAGAGGTTCGACCTAAAAATATCCAAACAGATAAAGGCAGCGAATATTACAACAAAACCGTTCGTGATCTATTTAAGAAACATAACATTCACCATTATTCAACAAAAAGCGAAGCGAAATGTGCTATTTTGGAAAGAGCGCACAAAACGCTGCAAAATAAAATGTATCGCGTTTTCACTCATCGCAATTCGTATAAGTATTTAGATATTTTAAAACCACTCGTTGATTCATACAACCACTCTGTGCATCGAAGCCATGGATTTGCGCCTGCAAACGTCACAGAAGCTGATGAGCCGCTCTTATATAAATCTTTGTACAACATAAACGCTGCAATCAGATTTCGATTTGCGGTTAACGATGTGGTGAGGATTTCAAAAGCTCGTAAAATTTTCAGGAAAGGTTATCTACCTGGTTGGACGGAAGAAACATTTGTAGTCTACAAACGATTTCCAACAAATCCTCCGACATATGTGTTACAAGATCTGTCTGGCAAAGAAATTGCTGGGCGGTTTTATGCAGAAGAGTTACAAAAAATTGATAAGTCTGACAACAATTTGTGGGCAATTGAGAAAATTATTCGCACAAAAGGCCGAGGTGCTTCACGTCAATTGTTGGTGAAGTGGGTCGGTTTTGACGATTCCTTTAACTCTTGGATTAAAGCGAAATGGCTGAAAACATGACAGATTTTCATATTCTTTTGCCATCCAACTCGAGTATGCAATATTTTCCGGATAACTCTCCAAATCATTTTCGAACGAAATTAACCAGACCAATTACTCTAAATGGCGAGTGGGAGTGTTGCTTATCCGAAGTGACTATCCCGGGAAAGTACTTTACAATCCAACCCCATTATAACGATTTCTATTCTGTTATAAGAGAAATTGATGTTCCAGAGGAAACACTTCTTTCAACATTCAACATTCCCCTCTACAATGAAGATCATGAAGAATTTGTTTCAGGATTCAATGCGAATATGAAAAATATTTTTACAGATATTCCACTGGTGTTCACTCACATCAAAAATAAGAGACAGCTAAAAGTGGAACTGAAACGGGGATTTGATTGGAATATCACAGCAGAAAAAGGAAACCAGCTATTAAGAGTTTTGGGCTTAGATCCCAATAAAAACTTTTCGATTCCACATAAACCTGGAGGGTTTACGGTAATTAGAAGATATCAGCCTCCTAACAGAGAGATTTTCAAAAATCAAGAAATTCAGCTGGTTGCAAGAGAACCTATTTTGGATGATACTTACGAAATAAAATTAGAAGAAGGAGACTTATTAAAGCAAATTGAATTGAAACTAAGCGAAGCCGGACTTTCGAATGAAGTTAAATTTTCGGAAAGCAATGGACAAATCATAGTGACGTTGCAATTCAATATTAACATTGAATTCAAGAAGAACTTTTGCCCCAGACTAATGACTGCTCTGAATATAATCGATGATGCATATGTCATTCTCGGACAACAATCGAAAATGCAATTTCCCTATACTCGACCAGTTGAATCGATCAAGGGCGAATCATTCCGTGTGACAGCCTATAAAACGTTCCCCACAACTCGCAAAGAAACCAAAACCGCAACATTTCTCATTCCGAGTGGAATGTATCAGAATGCAAAAGACCTATTTAAAGAATTCAAGTTTATCTCTTTAAGACTGAGCGCAGATTCGCGAGTGGGATTGCATGTTCCTCAACACACTGTTGTCACGTTTGGAGAGAAACTCAAAGATCTGTTGGGATTCTCTCGACAAACTTTTGATCATGGTGATTATAAATCAGAATATGTTTTAGAGTTGCGAGCAGGCATCACAGAAGTCTATGTGTATTGCGATATTGTCTCCCCCTCTCTCGTGGGTGATTCCTTGGCATCTATTCTGAAAATCATTCCAGTAGCCAACGAACATAGTGAACAAATAGTTAAAAACTTTTCGGTTCCGTTGTACTTTAGAGTTAAAAAACAGTTCTTTGATGTTATCGAAATTGAAATGCGAACAAGTAGCGGTACTCCCATCAAATTCATATCGGGGAAAACGAATTTGGTTCTATCCTTTAGGAAAAAAATTATATAAATGCTCTCACATTCTGTCTGGTTTTTAGAGCCAAGAACAATCATGGCGAAGCGCGGTCATAGATTGCAACCTGAGCATTGCATTGCACATTATCAGAATCAAATTGGGAATGCTAATCCATACTTTTCTTCCGATTTTCCCATTCAACGAGGATATGGGTTTTTCAGTAGCTTGCGTCGATACGCCCTACCCTTGATGATGCAAGCAGGAAAATATTTAGGTAAACGTTTATTGACATCTGGTCGCAATATTGTCGAGGATGTTTCTCAAGGAAAATCATTTCGCCATGCGGCGAGAGATCAAATTCGTCAATCCGGACGAGAAATAACAGCAGATATACTTCACAAATTAAGAGGCGGAGGAGGTGTTAAAAGGAAAAAGTCAAAGCAATCCCATCAAACGAAGCGAAAGAAACTGAGTCTGACAGACGTCTTTTCCGATCTCTAACACCAGAAAAAAAAACATGGAGCGATGTTACTGCACAAAAAGCGAGCTCGAGTTATTCGGTCCTGAGAAAATTCAATTAGCAATTGAAAATTCTAGTTTTGTGGAGATTCATCCAGTCGCTTCCATTTCTGATAGCAACACTATCGAGTTTCAAATCACAGGATTGGGAGATGCCTATTTCGATCTCTCGCACGTCCTTCTAAACATTCAGGCAAAAATTCTGAAAGCGGATGGAACAGCTTTCACAGTCAACGACAAGTGTGGATCTATAAACTATCTTTTGAATACAATGTTTTCGGAATGCCACATCTCACTCAATGATCGACAAATTTCTTCAGAGAGTAATTATGCTTATAAAACATATATTCAGAGCACTTTATTTCATTCAGAATCCTCTCAAAAGAATTTTTTGCGTGCTGGCATGTTTTATAAAGATACCGCAGGCGAATTTGACAATACCGATGTAACAGCCGCTGGCAAAAATTTGGGTTTTAAACAACGCTATGAACGGGTTAAAGGAGGCAAGATATTCGATATGTGCGGAATTCTTCACATAGATTTAGGAACACAACCTCGACTCCTAATTAGCGGGACAACGATTCGAGTGCGTTTGTTGAAAGCAAAAGACGATTTTACTCTCTTAGCTGCAAGCGGTGCGTTTCGTCTTCAAATCGAAAATATAAGTCTCTTTATCCGAAAATGCGATGTATCGAGTTCCATTGTGGTCGGGCATGAAAAGGCTTTAGAGCAAGCATTGGTTCAAATGTCTTTCACTAGAATTGAAACGAAAACTTTCACTCTCAGTTCTGGGCTCAAAAGTGTTATAATTCCAAATGCTATGAACGGTATTCTTCCTTCACGAATGATTCTGGGGTTGGTTTCTAATTCTGCGTTTAATGGCGATTTTAAAAAGAATCCTTTTAATTTCAAGAATTATAATCTGAGTTATATTTCCTTATCGGAGAATGGAGTTCAAATCCCAATGTCAGCCTACACACCTTCTTATAAGAATGATCTGTTCGCAAGAAACTATTTGAGTCTATTCACGGATCTTGCCCAGCACAACACGAACGTCACACTTGAGGAATATAAAGACAACACGTGTTTGTATGTCTTCGACCTCACGCAAGATTATTCTGCCAGCGATCCTTTTATGAATGTAGCTCGAAGCGGAGACATATCGATTCATTTAAAATTTGACGAGGAGCTTCCAGAAACAGTCACATTATTAGTTTATATGGAAATGCAATCGCTTATCGAGATCGACAAAAGCAGAAACATATTCACTGACTATTAAAACATCATGGACACTCAAACACTGTTACGATTAGCGCACAGCGATCCTATAATAACTAGAAGATTTGGAGGCGTGTTTGCGAGCGATCTGCTTCCCAAAAATCGAGGTTATTATCGATCATTTATAGTCAACACCGATTCGCGTCTTTGGAAAAAGGAACGCACTGGCAAGCTATTTATTTTGATAACAAAGATAAATGCACTTTCTTCTGTTCTTACGGGACGTATCCGGTGGGGAACATAAAAAAATTCATTGATAACAATTCGACACAAATGGAATGGAATTCGAAAATCTTGCAACATCCCAAAACGATATCTTGTGGGCTCTTTTGTCTCTATTTTCTATGGCATTTGACTCGAGGATTATCGATCGACAGATTGCGAGAAATAAATGCCTGCGAAAACGAACGAATCGTAGCACGTTTTGCGCAAACACAATTTAAATTGACAAATCATTCGACTCTCCTCACCTCCAATCAGCAATGTAAATCTCTTCAAAATATGTCAAAGAGTAAAAATCAGAGATATATCAATCGCAACATCAGTTGTGAGTTCAGATGAGCACCAGCCATGGAGAGATTTGGATACATCGTTGCAGATCCTTGCTCGGGATGTGATTATTTGCAGATTCACAACATCCTTTATGATAATATTCTGGAATGCATCGAAAATGCTCGACTTCATAAAAATTCTGTGGACCCCTCGAAGATTATGTACTTTACAATATTGTCAAACACAGACATAGTTCAGTTCCTACATGATACACAAACAGAGGAGAAACGATTTGGTTTCTGTCAACTCACAAAATATAATTCTGCAGAAAAATACAACGTCTATTCTTCGCACAAAATTCTGTTTGAAACAATTGTGGACAGTATCTTAGCGACGAAAGGTGTGTCATGGAATGATATCCCGGAATGTCCGAATTTCGAAGCGAAATTTGGTTACTTCCGACTGCTATGTGACGATGAAATTGTCTTTTATTTGCATTGCTTGTGAAAATGTATCCTTAGTGTGAAAAACCAAGCTATTCTTTATTATGTATTACTTTGCATTGCTTGTGAAAATGTATCCAATCGTGAAATAACAAGCAACCATGTATAAGCTGTGATTATGAAAAAATAAAAGATTTGGTTGATTAAAAATGTGTGTGTCTCACTTTTTTCTCCAAGCAATAGACATTGACTCTTATCTTAGATTTAGTTTTAACATGTTCGCGCCATCTCTTAAAACCTATGGCTCGCACTTGAATGTTTGCAAGTATAAGAACAACATAACCAAAGAAGATAAAAGTTGAAGAAGTTTGAAAGTGAAGTTAGAGTGCAAGTCTAAGCACTAAAGTTGCATTTGAGAGCAGAGAAACTGGAAAACCTAAAAGTGGATATTTAAGAACTAACAATTCAATTTTAGAAACTAGAACAACTAAGTGTGCAAGTCTAAGAATTAAAACTTCTATTGGAGAACAGAGAGGAGAAAATAAATGTGCAAGGGTAAGAACTAATAATTGCGATTTCGTTCTCCATCCCAAAACGCATGGCGAAACTAAACATGTAAGCTAGTTTTCCGAACAGAGAGAAGAAAACAGCGCTGAGACCCAAAAGCATTCTTGCGCGGCGACACGATACGTGTCAGTCAGGTTTCCGAGGAAAGAGGGAGAAAACAGCGCTAAGGCGATTTTGATTCTCCACCCAGGTTTTCTCGCGCGGCGAAAACTAAACGTGTAGGCATTAAAGACTTTTTCTTTCCTCTTCTCTCTGCAAACGACAACCACAGCCAATTTGCGAAGGGCAATGAAAGAACCACTCAAAGCTTAATCGAGTCACTCGCAAAGCGGAACTAGTAGGGAGACTTTTTCTTCCCTCCAAACTTCAATTGACAAACCGCTACGCTCGCGAAGTGGGATGCAAGTTTCCTTCCTTCCAAATCATCTATCTTTCGCCGTGCTCCGAAAACGCGTTGCCTCGTATTCCATTTTTCGAACAGAGAGAGGACGAGCTTTGTTCTCCCGCTCCAAAACGTGTTGATTTGCGATGGCGCGTAAAGGAGGCTTTTCCTTCCTTCTCTTTCGAAGCGCTCGCTGAGTGGGGATGAAAGTTTTCCATATCATATGTAAACGCGCTCGTGCTCCTCTTTTTGCAATCGCTTCTAACTCGGAACTAACTATTGATGCATTTAGGGGAATATCTCATCATCACTGAAACATCCGTTTTGCAAAACATCGCTGCGGCGATTTCGGTATGTGGGTGACGGAAAAGCAAAACTGAGTTCATTCTTGTCAGGCTCAAAACTGTGCTCATTCTTGTCGGGCTCAAAACTGTGCTCATTCTTGTCGGGCTCAAAACTGTGCTCATTCTTGTCAGGCTCAAAACTGTGCTCATTCTTGTCACCCATATACTACTAATAAGCTTACATGGACTGCCCACATCTCTTCACTATACAATAAAATTTTAAGTCTCACTTCAAATTTTAATAGAGTCATTAAGTCAGACTGGAGCGTGAATAGAAATATTTTAAAAGTGTGGTATTTTACAGTTATTGAGAAGGCCCTCCTATACGGAGCTAGCGTTTGAGGTGGAGCCCTCACTAAACACCATATTTCTCTGCTCCACACCTTTCAAAGAGTATTTTTGCTACGCTTCACGAGGGCCTATAAGATTACATCCACTAATGTTCTTAATGTTCTCACTGGCATCCCGCCCCTTCACATCACTGCAAAGGCTGAGTTTTGTAAGTTCCAGATCCGGGTTCGGCACTCTCCGACATTCAATCATATTGTCAACAATATTCCTCTGGATTCTAATGTCAATATCAAAAATACCCCGTCAGAACAGAAAACTATTATTCTGCCAACTACTATACAGGATGCTGAATTTGAGGTGTACACGGACGGGTCCAGAATCGATAACGAGACTGGGCTCGCCGTGTGCATCTTTCAACAAGACAACAATATTTCCAATTTTCTTTTCAAATTAAACAGTTACAACTTTGTATTCCAGGCTGAACTGGAGGCGATCCATTTTGCTTGCAATTGGGCCCTCCAGAACAACTCTAAAATTAACATTCATGCAGACAGCCTATCTTCTATTCTTGCTATTCAGAGTGCCAACTCCAGATCAGGGTTCGTCTATACAGTTGAACAAGACATTTTCAAGGCTAAACATTTGGTCGGCCTTTCCTGGCTTAAAGCCCATGTCGGCATCCCAGGGAACGAATGGGCCGACCAGCAAGCCAAGTCATCAATTATTTCGGGGGTTGAAAAATTCATCCCCGCCCTCACTCATTTTTTAAGCGAACCCTCAAACAACAAATCTTAAGCGAATGGAACGATTATTTTATGAATTATAACTAGTACTGGGGCGAGAGCCAGAGATTTTATTGATAAAGTAGATTTTAACTTTTTATTCACAAATAAATTTTAATCTTCTTTTATGTGGTGCATGGTAATTTTCCTTTTATCTTAACGCTTCAAGTTTTTAGATTCTGCCTTGTGCATCTGTGGAGAGGTGGTGATGTGGACCATTATGTTTTTTCGTGCTCGCTCAACAAAGACTTTCATCTCCGCAGACCTGCAGATGCACATAAAAAAAGCCTGGTTCCCACCTCAATCTTCTACACAACAGGCAGGCTGTCACTAAAATCAGTGAGGCTTTTAGGGTTAGTGCGGGGATTTGCGACTCACTGACCCGGGACAGGTCTTCTTGGTGTTTTTTTCTGTGTTTGTTTTTTGCTGGTCTTTTTAATTTGTTCTTTTGACTTTGACCGTTGCGGAATGTTTCCCCTTTTATTCTACATTTGATTGCACGGTCTTTTTAGATGTCTCTCCTTGGAGTGAATTTTATCTGTCTGTTTTTAATATTTGTTGTTATTTAATTACTTGACTTTCTGGCTATGCCAGATTTGGTGATTTTTATTAGACCTTAATTAACTCTTGCTGACCTTTTGCATTTCATAATTTTAAATTTTTATTGGTCTTTCATGACCTGTCTCATTCTATTCATAAATTATTTGGTTGGTCACGGTGGGATTTTACCCTGGGTTGGGGGTTGCGTCCGGGAGGAGTGGGTGAAGTACGTCGGGAGTGTATTCTCCCGGTAGGGTCACCCAAGGCATGAAGGCCACTCCGTTATTCCCGGACTTCACCTTATTCCATCCGTTGTAATTTTCTTTTTATTTTGCATATTTTTCTCATTTCATTGGATTTTAGCTTTCACTTCATATAAATTTTTAATGTTTTAATTGTATTTTACCTGCTTGTATATACTATTTTAGAATTTTAATACCGCTCTCCCATAAATCCCTTTAATTTATCTTTCGGTTTTTGCCCCATGTATCCTGGTCCTTTTCCGGTCTGGTAGCTGTTTTCTACTGCTGGCGATTCTGATTTATCTTTATGGGACATTTATTTATATGGAGTATGTCTATCGGGCAGATCTGCACTTGGTCCCTGGTGTGGTTTTATCCTTTTATCTAATTTTTTATCTCTATGACCTTTTACTCCTGTTGCTCTTTTATATTTAAATTTTATTTTTACACATATATTTCTGTATAACATTGTGTCCTTTAAAACTTATTGTTGTTTGTGTGTGTTTGCTGTGCTTTGTGTGTTTTTGTGTCTTTTGTGTGTGTGGTGTGCTTTTACATATTCTGCTCTCGTACTACGGGAAAGAGTTGCTTTCTATGTATATTTTTATCAATATTGCTTTTCTCTGTCAATCCTTTATTTATATTTGTGTCCAGCACCTTCCTGTATTGGCTCCCAGGTTTTTATAGTTTTCTGTTTGTGCCACTGTTGGCTCAAAGTACTGCCATTGTTGGCAAAGTTTGTGGAGTTCATATTGTGTCTTGCACCCTTTATTTATTAATACAAGTTCTGCCGCTGTTGGTACAGTATGTACCATCTTTTTTTGAAAGTCTCAATAAATCTGATACCTCTCCGGTGGCCTTTTTCTCTTTACACCCTTTTTTGAGTAAGTGGGGCCACCGTGAGAATTTAAAAAAAATATTCTATGCACCTCAATGTTGTATGTAACTGTTGTATCCCATGTATACTCGATTTTTCCCACAGGTCTAAGCGGTATCTGCAATGTATCAAGCCAGATAGTAGCTCGTCATGTATACTTGCCTTAGTCCTGTGCAAAACCTGCAAAATGTATATAACCTGTAAATGCTATATAAAACTGCCAAAACTAAACATTGTATGTAAACCAGATAATTGTAAAATTTAGAACATATATTCAACAAAACGTGTATACAAGAGAATTGTGTAACTCAAATTATGTTATTAACCAAGCATGTAACCAAGAAAACTGTGTAATGATTGCATCCGCCCAAAGCCACCTGTTCGGCTAGGCAGTGTACAAGGCTGTAACCTTTTTTTTTTCATTTTGGATCAATAAAGTTGAGTGCCCGAGGAGCTGATACCCTACAGTCAAGGTGAGTGGCTTTAGATCTTTCTGTTGGTCGAGGCTTTGCGGCCTACGTCACCCAGACCATCGAATCCTCCTTCCCCCTCTTCTGGCTTAACTTCTATCTCCTTTTCAGCACTAGAAAGCTTCGCACCCAGCACATTTTTTAAATTTTGTTCCCAGCTATAGGTAGGGGACACTTTTCAAAATTCCAGTTTTTTCCCCCGAAGAGCTTTTGCCAGTGTAACGCCTCAGTTGGCACACACCATAGTCCCATCAGTGTTACCCCACCCCTGCTGTAACCTTCCCTTAAGGAGCACGGAAATGGGCTGTGGTTGGCAATGATAATTGGACCCCCTACCACTTTTATCTCTGAAGCCATCCCAGAACCTCCCCTCCCCACAAAAGTAGTCAATCGTCTCAGATCAGCCTTGGCCGCTATTAAGAGGAAATTTTTAGACCGCCCGGAACCGCCACACTCGGTCCGAGAGGGTTACCCTCCCAAGCGCAGCGATGTGATTTTAGACCATTTCCATTTATGATTTGTTTGATTACTCTTGAATAATTAATACTAATAATTCTGCAAACACTAGAACTCGACCCCCTTCGAAAAAAATCCGATATCTGCTCTTCATCGCAGCCTTTATAGGTTAAGCCACTTTTTTTTTAAAATTTGAATCGTTTATCATTATTCACAAAAACACGATTAATTGTCTTTTTTCATTAGTATTGACAAAGTCAAAATTAAATTTCTGCATTTATCAGTATTAAGAAAATTATATTTGAATGTCTGAATGCCTATTGAATGAATGGGAGGAAAAAAATTGATTTTCATAATAAATATAATGAATTATAAATTAAAGACTAAAAAATAGAAAATAATTAAAAAATCTACTTTTTGGATAACTGGTGTAGGTTTTCTTTTAAAAACTGTTCCTATTAAATTTACTGATGTTGAAAAGCAAATCTGACCCTATGGTTTAGTCGTCAAGAAAGAAAAATATTGTTCTATATCATCACTGAAAATGTATAAGATCCTATATCCAAACGTCTATTGGATTGAAATCCTTTAGTTGTCAACCCTTCGTATCGCCAATGGATGCCAAATTGACAATGCCAAAAAGCAAGATGGCTGCTTAGTAATATGATATAGTAAGTTTAGAAAACAAAACCTACCAAAGTCCAAAAGAAAAAATAAAAATTCATGAATGTTCAAAAATTAAAATAAAAAACCTATGAAAGTTTGAAAATAAAAAAAAAATTAATTATTAGCATTTGTGTACGTTTCGCCAACCGTCATGATAAACTGAACTTGGTATTTTCGACCACCATTTATGCTTTGCTACAGTTGATGTCTAGACCACTGAAAAAACATCCAGTTTGGAGAAATTCTTTTCATATGGCTCCACAGTAAAGTTTTTTTTATAATAAGTTCACAAAAAATTTTTGAAAAATATTTTATTAAACTTCCAACTTTCTATTACATGCAAAATAAATCGGAAGTCTACACGATTTCTTCAAGATTGATGAACAACTCTGGGTCTCATTTTGACTCGAATGGGCTCGGATGCGTGAAGGGACACGCACGGTACCGGCAACACTTTGTTCACGGATTCGACAGTGAAGTTCCTCAGGATGGAACAAATTATCGTCCCAACTTCCATCTCAGCAAACTTGTATCCTAAAATAAAACAGTAATTTATAAAAAAAATTCGGACGATTCTAGCTTTAGCACTTACAAGCACATTTAGTTCCTGAAAATTTGAAACGGATAGCTTGTAGGAACACAAACCAAACATAAGGAAATAGGCAATGAAAGGCCATGTCCTGTAATATACAGATTAATTTTTTTATTGAATTAATTGTATGCAATAAATAATTATCTGGAAGACTAAGTATTGTGACAAAATCGTCTTGTGTGTGTACGTCAATGCTCCAGTTCAATAAGCAGGATTAAAAAAAATAAAACTCTTTATTTTACAAATATTCTAAGGAAAGAAACGTAGCACAAGTATTAAAACAGAACTTCTAAAAATTCACAACAGAGAATACCAATAAATTACAAACACACCACTTTCAAGACAGCGGTCAATGTCTTTTCAGCTCACCAGCATTCACTACTGATCAAAACTCAACTCACTCTTATTGGCTTGAGAGCTTGCTTTTATACTTTTTCAACAGGAACTGACTTCATTACGTAGGAAGTGACATAATCTCCAGAAAGTTCATGAAACCAGTAGAAATAGGTTGATAGTTCGAGGCGTTTACAGAAAATTCCTTTTGTCGCCAAATTTATCGCCAAGACGCCAAGATTAGCATCTCAGGGAAAAAACTTTATAGCTTTGTAACAGTATTAATTATGGTATCTCAATGAGTTTAAAAGCTCTGAGAATATCGTTATTCGTTTCTAAAAAACAAATGCTATATCCTCACTTACAGTATGAAATGAAGTAAATCAAAAATTCTATTTGTTCAAATCCACTACTTGGTACCTCCTAAAATCGCCAACAGATGCCAAATCGCCAGTACCAAAAAACACGATTACTGCCATGGTATATAATGTGATAAATAGAGCAAACGCAAGTTTTAAGGATCGAAATAACAGAAAAATATATGATTCTCTTTGTTAGAAAAAAGAAGATTTGTTTAAACTTGAATCAACTAATCTTAAACTGTGTCAACTCCATTGTGTTGTGCACCTTATCAGCCATTTTACTTTTTGGTATTGGTGACATGGCATTCGTTGGCGATATGAAAAGATACCGACCAGTGGATTTCAACCAAATGTTATTTTCGATATACGACCTTTTGCACTTTAAAAGGCAATATTCTGCATCTTTGTAGGCATCGCAGTAATTCCCTGGTTCATCGATGGTATACGCTGGTTCTTCTGGCAGTCTTTCTTGTTCCGAATCTTCTGTGGTGAAAAATTTTGATCTTTCCTTTTCTTCAGAAGACATGTCGATTGCTGTAATACTTTGGAACTATTTTTTAGTTACAATAAAATTCATCACCAAGAGCTTTTCAGAATAATTATTTATATGTCTTGACATTTACGGAAGCAACTTTTTTAAAATTGTCAAAGGTCAATCCAATCTCTACTAATATTAAAGGAGAAAGTGTGTGTTTTTGCTCTCTACAGGGCCGACCACAGGATCTAGAACTACGAAAATTGTCACAAACATGCTTTGGAGGGTGGGAATGTGCACATCGGTGCGCATTGAAGCCGCTTGTTTGAAATGTGAATTAGAATTTTAATGAAATAAAAATTAAGCATATTTTTGAAATTTTTCCTTCATAACTTCCGAAAATATTATAACACAAAAATCATTTCTACAGCATCTGAAAATTCAAAAATTATCTTTTAAATTTTACGAATTTAGACGGCTTACAATTTCTTTTCTAATTTTAAGAAATTAAAAAAATATTTTGAATTTTCTAATTTTAAGAAATTAAAAAAAATATTTTTAAGGTATTCAGGATTGTTGCAATTAAAGATTGCCATTTAGAAGGTTTTAGAGCTAGTTCTATGGCTTCAATCGAAACAAAAATTTCACCAAGCTGTAGTACAACTGATGCGCTCGATGAAAATCGAAAAAAGAAGGAGGAAAGAAGTTTTAAAAAAATTCTTCAGAAGGTAATGTTACACCAGTGTCTAAAGCAATTTTTGTAGCGTTTTATTTTATTTTCAGTTTAACTGAAAACGCTGCCGAAATTCAGTTCCTTTTGTGATGTACTTTTTTTGAAAAATCTATTGATTCCATTTTTTCTTCTCTTTTGAATTAAAACAATAACAGACAGAATTCCGTTACACGTATTCCGAATAAAATTTTCAGACATCTGCAAATTGTGTAAAACATGGCAAATAATAAATTGCATACCTGTAGCTTGTTGCGTTTTTCAGTTACGTGCTTACGGACGGATAGACAGACATCATTCCAAAAATATGTTTTTCAGACTGATGAAGGTGTAAAACGTAGAAATTCATCAAAATCTCGAGGTTGAATTTTTTGAAAAATTCTCTTTGTAGAAGAGGGAAGTAAAAAAAAAAAATTTAACTTTAAATAATGAAAAGGCTATACTGCCTTTCGTTGAATTGCTTCCGTTTTCTATTTAAAAACTACGCCAGAATAGTAGTTCCGAGGAAAATTCAGATTATAACCCTTTATTTACTAAATTAACTTACTAGCAACTTTTCAATTTTATTTTGGCATCATTAGATACGTTTTAATGCAGAATAACCCCAGGGAAGATGAACAAACTTTTTTCATTAAATAGAATATTTTAATTAATAATTTTAAAAAAATTAATTTTTGCCTTAATCTACTGCTAGCTTTTGGAACTACATTCCTCTTGTTCTTGTGAATAATGTCAGAAAAAACTGTAAAATTATGTGTAATGCGATTAAAGCAGTACTTTTCTGTACCATCGGAAAATAAAGTGTTAACAAACCACGATAATATAGGTCGTCAAAAATTATTGAACCCACTTCAAAAGTTAATAAAAAATAAAACTAATAATGTTAGAACTGCGTATTTTTATAAAATGGGAGAACAAATAAAAAAAGGTTTTTTTTCGGATAGACGTTCTAAATTTGCTACAGCGAGAGGTTTCCACACGCAATGGCTACCGATCAGCAGAAACCGATGCGCGTTTTCTGGTTTCATTGTTTAGTTTTTTTTTTGAATATCTCTATAACTATTCAGCTTTCGAATTATAATTGATACAACTAATTAAAGAGCGTAAAATTGCCTACAAAACGTGCTTCCATTTTTCTTCTAGCTTTAATAGGTTTGCAAATTAATATCTCTCAAAAATGAGAGATTTCCATTAATTTACAACCACCTAGACCACAGTAACGACGCGTTACCTATCTGAAAAAAATCTTTTTAAAATTCGCTCTAATTTAAAAAAAAAACCCGTAGTTGTAACATTATTAATTTTTTATTAATTTTTGAAATTTGTTCAATAATTTATAACCACCCTGTATTGCTACGATTTCGTATATTTACAAATCGCATCAAAATTTTAAGCCATTTCACTTTTACTCTTACCGATGCACTTTCTTGGGCCGCCAGAAAACGGAATGTACGCGAACTCTGGTATATTCACTCGATTTTCGGGTAAAAATCTATCTGGATCAAATTTTTCTGGATCCGGAAATACTTCTTCATCCCTGTGTAGAAAGTACGTT
>BGPR01032774.1:0-17334 GCA_013235015.1 Araneus ventricosus | reverse complement strand
AACAGAGAGATGCTATAGAACAGCGGTTCCCAACTTATGGGTCGCGGTACGCTAGTCAAGAGTCGAAGCCAGGGATGATTCAACAGTCTCCACTCGTTTTTTGCTATATATCTTTAATCCTTTTACTGTAAGCTTCCTTAATTACTATACGTGCATATAATAATTATATAAATATATGCGTTTGTATATTTTTATTTGTGTGTAGAAGTGGGCCTTAAAATATTTTTTATACAACAGGTGATCCGCACAACCTAAAAGTTTGGGAGTCACTGCTACAGAAGATTTGCTGCTTGTATTCAAATAATAAATTTTAAATATTAAAATGTTGCGTTATTATATTAAACATACAATTGAACGAAATTTCAGAACTCTATTACAACAGGAAATGAGTTAAAAGTCGATGGCGAAATTCCATCTTTATAAGCATGACACCAGTTAAATAAAAGTGTGTAAATTTTAAAAAAATATATTTTATTCACTAATTGTCCCGAAAGAGCATATACTGCAAAAAGTTTCCTAAAAGGGAAAATAATGTTTCTCAGCAAATGGAACCACCTTTTCGGGTTAAGTCATTCATAAGATACTACGCTTTTATTAAACATAGTACCTAACCATTCATTGGTTGGCATCCTTATCAGTGGTTTCTTTAGCACTGTTCCTGATGAAAGTACTTATTGCCAATGAGGAAGTCAAGAGATTTTTGACAAGCCACACTATCATATAATATCGACGCTTCCAATTCTAGCCGTCAGTAGGGCTTTGACCATTGATCAAACCCACTAAGTGGGCATATGAACCCAATACTATAAGCCTAGCTTTATGCAATACCGATAATTCTACTCATCTGTAGAACTTCGGTCATTCATAAAACCCTCTAAGTTTGTACCCAGTATCATAAACACTTCAAGACTGAGCCTAACTGATTGAAAATTTATTTAACATTTATCTTTTTTGCAGTTTTATAAGTGGAGCTGATTATTTATTCATTTTTTTCCTACTGATTACATTTCAGTAGCTACCGTTTTTTGTCCATAATAGCGCAATTACACGCCCCCCCCCCTGCACCAAATGACCACGAATCGATTTTAACGATAATATATTTTAACGATATTTGACTTAAACAAACATCTCCTTTAAACGACTCACCAAATAAGAGAACTCGGATACACGTGTTTCATTTTACGCAGTGGACTGAAAAGATTTCTCATCTCGGAAAGAGTCATAGCTCTCTAGATGAGGGTCTAGTGAAGGGGTTGACATTTATGAGTGGGATGCGGGGATATTATCGTTACCATGGTTACGAGCTCTACTCTGGCAAAATGAGACTAGCACACGTGCGGTGAATTGGCGGTAAACAAATACATTTTTATGACTTGGAAACGGACTGGCTATTTTTGCCACGGATTGTATATATTATTTGGTCTGGTCAGCAAGACAAAAGCTTCCAGTGATTTCGAAATTTTCAAGAAAATGTTGAAGGGACAGTTAAGTGGTTTCTGAATTAACACTTTGAAGACGACTGTCACAAGGGGGGGGGGCAGCTGCTTGGTAGCGTGGAGCATGCTGCCGTCCTGAAAGGGTTAAATGACATATGATCACCGGTTTAGTTAATTGTTTATGTCAAATGAGATTCATTGTACGTGTAGTCAAAGTAATTGGCATTATTCACTTCCTTGTTTAGTTAAAATAATGACTAAAGGTATTGTTGAAATTCTATTGTACGAAATACAAGATGAAAATATAAACCGTTATGAAAAATATGAATCGCACCGAAAAACCAGCGGGAGTGTTCTCCCCTAAACTTTCTCGTATACTTCTCGAAAAAGGTACTGTTTCCCCTCCCCCCCGCGTGGATAAAAAAATTCGAACCTATTGTAACCCAGGATCCAATGACTATCACAAAATATTTAGGTAAAAAATCAAATTCGAAGAGATGCGTTCCGATTAAATGAATACCGATTTCTACTCTTTCTTGGCTCAAGGACAATCCTTCCGCGTGCACAGATTGCTACCAATTACGCATGCGCATGGAGAATCGGATGAAAAAAAGCGCCAAGCAGGAGTCAATAAATATTGTGCACAGAATAATATTGCGTTCAATGCGCATGCGCGAGTAGATGAGACAGCGGACTCGTTGGAGATGCGCTTATACAGACCGACAGACAGTCAACCCTTTGATGGATTTGGCCCAAACTTTTATACGGACCTACATTCATGACGATAAAACTGTGTACCAAATTTTATCCATCTAGATATTCAAGTTTTTGAGTTATAGTGTTCACATGACTTCGGACATACAGACAGACAGACTTCCCTTTGACGGATTTTGTCCAAAATTCGATAGAAACCTACAAATTATGTTTAAAGACCACATACCAAATTTCATCCCCATAGCTCTAATAGTTTTCGAGATATCGTGTTCACAGACAGACAGACACACAGACATAATTTCAAAATTGTGTTTCTTGGACTCAGGGAGGTCTAAAACGTGGAGATCCGTCAAAATATCGAGTTCGAATTTTTTGACGATTACAATACTTTCTCTTTGTATACTTCGTATACGAGAAAATAATAAGCATTCTCAGAAGCACAGAAGATTGCATGCAGATTTAGGGTTTGGAATAAAGCATAACAATATAATGTTAGAGACCATATACAAACACCGTCATAAACATTTGCTTACTTTTTTGGACCAGTCACATAACACATTGAATACGAAGCTTATTTGGAAGAAATCTCATAATCACGCGCCATCTCGTGATTGGCAGTCAAAGTGTTAAGCAGTGAGCACAATAATATCACAAGGTAATTATTTCTACATGGTGGATTTTCGTGTCATGCAATCCATCGACATTTGACTGGAAATTAAATTCAATATCAATGTGTCTAGGTTTAGGTTAGTAAAATGTATGCAATATTTATACAAGAGCAGTTAAGTATTTAAGTATCTTGATCGAAATAAGAAAAGTATAACTTCTACAGGGTGGCCCAGCGGGTAATGCTTGAAAAACAATCTAATAGATGGCGCTAGCTGGGAGCAAGCGAGACAGACCAAAGATGGTACGCATAATCATTACAGCGGGTAATTGTATAGGTGTGAGTTTCGTTAACGAGCGGTGAGTTTAAGTGTGTTGTTCAGTTGTGATTGTCACAAGCGAAAATGAATAAATATTCAACAGATATTATGGTATCCTGTATATTCTTGTATATCATGGGAAATATTGGTTGAGATTTGATTCTAACTTACAGACGTGAACAAAATTTAAATTTTTTTTAATTCAAACACGTTGAGCTCTTTGTTATTTTACAGCTTCATTAGAATTCGGCAAAACATTTGAACGAAATTTTCTTTCTACTTAGACAGATACCGAGAAAGTGTGACAAATTTATTGTGGTTCATTTTTATTCTACTTCAATTGACAGAAAGAGATAATATTGATTTTACCCTTTAGAACTGATAATTACAACAATAACATCTGCGAAAAACGTAAGATAAAGTTAAAGAACTCTAAATAAAATTTATAGATTAACGAATTAAATCAAATCATTCATTCTTTATTTACGTTTCCGTCACAAAAATTTAACAAAAAACAATACGCGATGCAGCAATCAAAAGAGCATGCAGCTACATTTTTGAAACAAAATTAAAAATTTATAAACTGTGAAAAGAATTTAATGAGTTTTAAAATCGAAATGAAAGTTTCACTTTAAACTTATTAATTGATTTCTAAAACATAAAAGAAAGTACCTAAAATAAACCACCTTAACTGCAAAACAAAAGAACATATATGAATTGTTCGGGAATTGAAAACACTAAAAATGATTTTTCAATTAAATTTCGGAAAGTGAAAAAAGAATTGTCAATGAATACAGTTTTTACCAATAGAAAAATGGTTTTGAAATGAACGTTTAGAGCAGAAAAAAAGTATAGACCTTAAAAGGCGAATCGAATGCGCAGATTAAAAGGAAAGAATGCTGTATATCGTCTGCCGATAAATGGTTTCAAAGCAAGCGATGTCCCTCTGCAGTCCATTCTGCATTTTGAGTTTTGCTAGACCGTCAGCAAAGAAAGATCGCATACAGATGAAAACGATTTTGAATTTTGAAATAAAATTAGAAAACGAAATGGATTAAGGATTATTCAAATGCGCAATTTCGCTGTGTTTTGAAAAATAACAACGGAAAAAAAATTACTTTAAATTTCTATTGGATGTTATTCCTGAAGGGAAAAAAATTGAAATACAGTTTTTAAATTCTAAAAGACAGATAATGAAGAGATTTGTGGGAAAATAACAAAAGCTAACAGAAAAGAATGACGTCAGATAGATCAAATGTTCCAACTAATCATCACTGCTTACAATTTTCTATTCTTTTTATTTTTATAACGAAACGACGTTGAAAAGAAAACAACCAAACGTCTTTTTAATCTCCCTCATTTACAAAATATTGGAAGCTAAGCAAATGTTAGAACTTTATAATATACGAAGAAAATTCCTTTTCTAAAGCGGCATTCTTTTCCTCGCATAACATTGTTTATTCTCGCTACTCTAATTTGAAAAAGACACTTTCTGTGCGCACCTCATTGAAATTCAATAAACGATAAAAGTTCCCAGGGCATTCGAAGAATGCGAAGAACTTTGCCTTCTGTTAAGCAGATTTCCCTTGCTTATTAGATCTTTAATTTTTATGCAAAAAAGAACAAGTTCTGTGTCGTGAATTTGTGGAACTTTAGTATATCCCTATAGTTTTCCTTGTTATCCGTTTGAGTTTAGACATTACTTTAAAAGATAACCACTTATCTTAATCCTTACAATATAATAAAATGCCGAAAGTGTCTGTCTGTCTGTCTGTCTGTCTGTCTGTTGATAGCTCACGACCAAACTACCAAAACCGATTTGGATGAAAATTGGGTTGTAGACTTCAAACCGAAAACGGACATAGAAGCTAGAATGAATCACATTAAATTAATTGTTACGACTACAGATTAAAAATGATTAACGAAAGAGCCCATTGACTCCGCAATTCGATGAAGATTTTTTATTTTCAATAACATTTACCCGCGACTTCGTGCGCGAAGAATTTGAATTATTCTTTTTTTTAATTCACGAATGTAAATGTTTGTTGCATTTTGAAAGGCGAAAGTAAAAGTTCTGACGGAGATAATACTTAATTGGACTGCTGACAGAGTGTACTTACATCTATGCTGGATATAGTTATGTAAATTTTTTATTCTCATTCTAATATACTTTGTATACCACATTATTTGCACGGATTGAGGAGGTAGTGTGGGCTGGACACACTTGAACACGCCATGCATAGCTTTGCCCATGCGAAAATATACTGGTTTTCCAAATGTACATCTGCCACTTTCAGTATCTGACCCCTGAGCCCGGCAAATTGACATTTTAAAGGATTTGTTGCCTTCTGAACTGAGATGATAAATCCTTGGCATTATCGAATTCGTGAATTAAAATACTCTCTCTTCTCCCTATATTAGTCAGAAATAACTTTCATGACGTTTGGGACCTTGACGTGTAATTTACGACCGTAAGTTCATATTATGAATCTGGATATCGAGGTTGCTATTAAGCTGGATCATCTGACACGCTATCTTTCTGGCGTCGGAAGGTGCCCCCTTGACGTCTAAGATGTTGAAAGAGCTTACAGCTATATGATGTTCCTGCGTTAATCCTACCTAGCAGATTACTCGTAACGCTCATCATGAAAGCGAAAACAAAACATCAGGAGAAAATACTCACTAAACGTCATTGAGTCACTGCGTCACCGCATTAAAAAGCTGCAAATGCTCGCTATCGCAGGAAACCGGCGAAGTGCTAATCTCCTCTTATTTGTTACAATCCCAAGAAAGCAAATATTTTCTATACTGACTTTAACACTTTGCAAAGCCACGCGCAAAATTGGCTTGAATTTGTATTTCTATAAGAATAAAAGAACTTGTATTAGAAATTATAAAATATTTACCTTATCACGAACATTTCATCAAATGTAATTCTAAAAGCACTTTCGAGTACTTTCCAAACATGGCATAAGATTAATTGTTGTCTAATAAATATTTCGATTATGACAAAAAACGTCTAATACCTTAGGCTAAAGCTGCCAATTTTCTGTTATTTACCATAAAATCTGAAAAAGAACTGAATATCTCTGAACAGTTAAAGCTTACATTTGACCTTAGTATGCTTTGCAGAATGGTGTGTAATTTGTCATACCGCCATTGCGGAGGAGTTCTATGCTTGACGACCGATCTGGGACAGACAGACAGATAGCAGTGAAATTCTGCCTTATTAGTATGGATACTTATAAATATAAGCAAAAATTTTCAGAAATAAAGTAATTAGTTCAAAGTCTAACTCATTTAGCACTGAGAAGTAGCTATATAATTTGCTTATTTCAAAATCGTCTCGCAAGCGTAAAATTAAACAAATTAATAAAAATGAGATGATAAATGCCACAGGAATAAAATTGGATCATTGTAAAGGTAGAAATGTCATCTTTAAGATGGTCATAAAAAAAAATGTGTATCGACAATGTGTTCTGGAAGTTCAAGCGGAAAATGATTACGTGGATAGTTGATTTTAAAATAATACTTATTCCACATGTTTTCCGCATTCCTGAAGACAACGTGACAGCTTTATTGAAAAATAAAATTTTCATCACTTGAATCCCTTGGAGTACGACAGGCTTTCTTTGTTAACTATTTTTAATCTGTAGTCAAAAATAATTAATTTAACGTGATTTCACCTAGCCTATGTCCGTTCTTGGGTTTCAAGCTACAACTCTGCCAATTTTCATCCAAATCGGTTTTGTGGTTTGGTCGTGAAAGCTTAACAAACAGACAGACAGACAGACAGACAGACAGAAAGACAGACAGACAGACAGACACACTTTCGCATTTATTATATTATTAAGGATAAACTGTCACGTGATACTTCAGGAATGCGAAAACATGTGGAATAAATTATTTTTAAAATCAACTATCACGTAATCCGTTTTTCCGCTGTAACTTCGGAACAAATTGTCCGATACACATTATTTTTATACCATCTTAAAGATACAAATTGTACCTTTGCAATGATACCAATTTTATTTCTGTGACATTTTTCATTCAATTTTTATTAATTTTTAAATTTTACGTGCAGACGATTTTGAAATAACGCAAATTTATAGCTACTCATTTGCTAGGAAATGGTTAGACTTTAAACTAATTTACCTTTATTTCTGAAAATTTGCTTAGATTTATAAGTATCAATAAAATAAGGCAGAATTTACATGTATCTGTCTGTCGGTCGATCGGTCGGTCACAAGAACTCCTCCTAAACGGTGAACGGTAGCGACGTGAAATTTACACACAGCATTCTAGAGCATATTTTTAGGTCAAAGGTGTTATTTTCAACTTTCAGAGTTAATTCTTAGATCTTAAGATATTTAGTTAGTTAGATAGATCTTAAGATTAGATTAGTTCTTAAGATATTTAATTAAATAACGAACATTAGCCGCTTTTAAGCCTAATGCTTAGATGTTTTTTGCCAATAACTTCTGAAATCTTTATTAGACAACAATTATTTTTATACCATTTTAAAGATCAGAAAATGATCTTTTAAATGCTATTAATTACATTGCGATGAAATGTTTTCTCCGATTGTTATTAAGGTTTAAAAATATTTTTGTAACGTAATTTCTAACAAGTCTTTTTATTCTTATAGAAATAAATTCAAGCCAAATTACTGTTTCGCGCGCGGGCTTTTGCCAGTGTTAAAGTCAATATAAGAAAATATTGCTTTCTTTGACTATTAACAACAAAGGAGACTTTACACTTCCGGTTTCCTGTTGTCGTAGCATTTGCAGCTTTTAATGCGGTTACACAGTGATCCAATGACGTTAGTGAATTATTCTCTCGATGTTTTGTTTAACTTTCACAGTGAGGTATTACAGAATATCCATCTGTAGATACGGTAATGGGCATTAACAAGAAGCATCATATTCTGTAGAGCTCTTCAAGATGTTGGAATTGTCAGGAGCACCTTCCGACAAGCCTAGAATGATAGTCGGTGTGCCAGTACTACTAATACGTAACCTCGATATACCGAGACTGCGCAATGACACACAGTGGCAGGCGTACATTTGGAAAAACCATATTTTTCCCATGGACAACTACATGTGGCCTATTCACGTGCGCACAGCCCACACAACCTCTACATCCATGCAAATAACGTGGTATACAAAAGTATATTATCATAGATAAACAATTTACATAACTATATCAGCATACATGTACAGTACACTCCTGTCATATCAACCTTCAGAACTTTTCCTTTCCCCTTTGAAAATGCAACAAAACATTTACATTCGTGAATTAAAAAAAAGAATAATTCAAATTCTTCGCGCACGAAGTCGCGGGTAACAGCTAGTTTGGAATATTTTTTAAATAGTATGGATTGTGTAACAAAATGAAAGCAAATATTCTTCCCCTATATTCACTTGCGTTGTGGTTTTATTCTTATTTTATTTTTCAACAGGCCGTACATACACTTATGTCCAAAAGAAAGGAATAATTCGTAAAATGCGAAAAATTTGGAAATAATAAGGTTCAAAACAATGGTTCGCAATCAATTATGGAGAATCGTGGGGTATATAATAGTGGCAATCGTCGTTCCTAAAAAAAAAGAGTTTTTAAAAGTACTCTTTCATTTTATTTCACCAAAAAGTAGAGGGTCGCGGTGGCCTAGTGGCAAGGTCTCAACCTCGGGACCGGAGGGTCGCAGGTTCGAAACCCGATTCCACCGAAGATCCGCCGTGTATGGGGCCTGTTGCACGCTAAATCATACGTAGTGGCCAAACGTCCTCCCGCTGGTGTGGCGTGGAAGTTTGGAGAGGGAGGTGCCAGCTCAAGTGTCGTCCTCGTCATCTGACCGCGGTTCAAAATTACGAGGTCCGTCCCTAAAATAGCCCTCGTGTCGCTTCAAAACGGGACGTTAATCTAACCTAACAACAACTTCACCAAAAAGTAAATTTTTCTTTAATTATTTTCTATTTTTAATTTATAATTCATTATTATAAATATTATTAAATCTTTAAATCAATTTTTTCCACTACCACCCACTACCATGTGGGGGAAGGGTTGCTCGAATGGAACCGTAATCGATTTACTGAAAAAATTAAATTCTGAAGCTATAAAAATAGTGTATTGTTATAGAGAAGAAAAAAGTGTTCGAAATTTCAAATCTCTAGAAGTTGAAGTGAATGAAAAATCGATTACATAATTCCATTTTTAGAGAAGGAATGAAAACATAAAATAATTCAAAAAGGATTCAAGAGCTTGACGTATTTCGCTTCTTTTGCCATTAGAAATTTTAGTTTAGGGATTTAACAATTATTCCTTATATTTCAGAATCACAACTTTGATAGAATAAAAAAATAGTGTTCTCTTGTCGACCCTTTTAAATTTTTTTCATCCTTTTGGATATGGAATTTCTGCGTGATGTATTTATTTTTTTAGCCCATTACAAGATACTGGGTTCTATAATTTTTTGGTGGCAGCAGTTGTATATTTTAATTTAGCACTCCAAATAACACTATTTAATTTCTCTTCTAATAAATCCATGGGTTAACAGTGGTCTAAAAAAATAAGTAATTTTAAGACAAATTTCTAAAAAAAAATTATTATATCAAACTTTCTATTTTTTTACCGATTATTTCAATCACATATACTTGTAATGTCATTACATATAATTTAATTAGCTTAAGATCTTAATGGAATGGATATCTCGTACATTGAATCCGTATTCATTCACAAGCGGGAAATATTCTCTTAATAAGATTTATTAGAAAACGTCTTTCATTGCCCGTTGTTAGATGAAGGGAAGAGGCAAGAGACTAAGATTTCGAGGAATTGAGAAAGTGGGATATTGCAATATTAATATTCGTCGAAGCAGATTGCTTCGATTAGTTTCAAGATTCCTTGAGTAGTTTCATTAAAGGGAAAGTACGTGAAAGTACATGTCGAAGAAGACTATCGAGATTGCTGGGATAATATCTGGGAGAATAATATTTAATAAATTGTTTGAAACGCTAAAGACCTAAAATAACAAGATACGCGATGACTTAATTTTAGTAATACCAACACATGGAAATAAAGATTTTAATATATAATTTTTTTCATCTCGGAAAAACCCTTATTAAAAGCATGAACATTGTTATTGGCAAATCGTTAGTGTAAACTAATAGATGTTAAATTAATAATGGAATCTGTTTGAACTTTTAGAAATTTTCTAAAACACTTTCAGTTACTTCAAGATTAAATTTTACTATAAAATTGACAATAGAGCTCCGTTGCTCCTGGGATCGAAGTGACTCTTTACCCAAATGAAAAGGCATGAGTGAAAACACAACAAATGAAAGGAAGAAGGGAGCAATCCGTTTCACAAGATGTAGGCACAATCAAGAGTTCTGGCCAAGTTCTCTAAAAGCCAAATCTATTCTGTGCTATCGACAGGTGGGCTTCTTTTTCATTTAATTCTACCTTTATATCTATCAGTACACGAATTAAATCAAATCTGGCCGTTGTTGCTTTGAATATAAATTTCCATCGGCAGTTCCTGACTAATATCAATATACAGTGTGCCCACTTGTATAAGGGCCAGCCCCCTTTAACTTTAGAACGGCGGCAACTATAGTCATGAAAGTAGTGTCTAGGTATAGTAAAATGTCTACGCGCAGTGGGATGAGATCACTTACAGTGCCACCTGGTGGAAAACTGTTTTTTTTACCAGACCAAATAGTACACACGTCCAGTGGCAAAAATAGTCACTCCGCTTCCAAATCGCAGAAATGTATTTGTTTTACCGCCAATTCACCGCACGTGTGCTAGTCTCATTTTCCCTGAGTAGAGCTCTTAACTATGGTAACGATAATATCCCCGCATACCACTCATAAATGCCAACCAGTTCACTAGACACTCTTCCAGAGATCTACGACTCTATTTTCCGAGATGAGAATATCTTTCCAGCCCACTGTGTAAAATGAAACCCGTGTATCCGAGTTCTTTTATTTGGTGAGCCGTTTAAAGAAGATAAACAGGGTTACCACTAAAATAAGGGTCATCCCCTCTTAATTTCAAAAGGACGGCTGATATAGCCATGAAAGTAGTGTCTAGGTATAGTAAAACAGCTATGCGCTATGCGATTAGACCACTTACAGGGCCATCTGGTGGCAAACTCCGAAGTTAGTGTTCCTATCTCGAAAACGGTAAAAAATGGGGGGGGGGGAGATTGTCAATAGAAAAGTTGTAGAACGTTATCGATTTAGTACAAAAAGACACTTCGAGCATATTACTACGAAGAACATAACACTTAAAGTGCGCATTGCATTATGCCATTTTTAAACCTATAAGCTGAAATTAAGTCATTCATAAAATTTATCATCCGATACAAAACTGACCGATAATCCATTAACACCACGAGTGTTCCATGGGCATGTAGTTGAATCAATACGATAACACATCTTCAAAATAGAGGGGGTTATCTAATTAGATATACGAAAAAAATACCCTGTTAAGGGTTAATGTCCCTTTTGAAGAGTTTCATGACAGATCTTGTAAATTTAAATCGTAATGAGATGATGATCCACAACTAGACGACTTTTCGAAATTCTGCAACACACCAGTGGGAGAACATTGGATCTGGACGTACATAGTCTGTAGAGTATAGTGAGGTATGATACAGGTCCAAGACAGAGCTTTCATGAATTCGGGTCTCGAACCCGAGACTAGTGATATTTTCTGCACCATGTTCGGCAACATTTTCTTCTTGTTAAGCCCTGCTAAATTTGTAAGGTATTTTCCAGTAAGGCCTTTTTCTATTAATAATAATGTTGCCAGAAAATGCAATGATAAATTCGATATTTCATTAAGAAAATTTACAATAACTTAATGCATAATGTCACATAAACCATAGCAAATATTTAAGAACACTTGCAAAATAATTTCGTAACAGTATTTGCGTCCATCGTATTCAAGCAGACGGTGTCTAGTAACGCAGCAATCTTCTCATTTCTAATATGTTTACTTTTATCCTAGGCAGACTGAGCGCTGTACACTCATCTGGGATGACAAACGCGCAAACAACCGTAAATATTTGATATGGGTAACTGCCCGATTCTTCTCTCGTCTGGTCTGGGACACAGTATTAAATCGGAAGAATAAAGTCTGGAATGTCAGACACGGCGCATAACAAACATCATTATGATGTTCATACAAACATATCGCTTATGATTCAAATAGTATTGAGCACAATGTTTAAGACATTGTTTTATGTAAGACTGATGTGAATTCTCTGATCTTAGTAACCACTTGACTGGCACCTGCTGTTCTGGATATGTGCCGTGGCATTGGTTTTTTTGTTCCATTCTATTTTCACTAATTTCATCAGTATCATAAGCTTTCAAAGCATTCATTCCATGAAATCTAACACTGATTTAACGAGAGAAAAATTCGTGCTTTTTTGCATCAGTACCTGAAATCTTAATTACTTTATATACCCAAGTAAAAAAGTCAGCAAAAAACCTTAAAAAAACCTTCAGGAAAACTGCAAGTATTTCGGACAAAAAAAACCCTGCATCTTCCCTGCATATTTTTGTCAGAAATACCTGCAATTTTCCTGAAGTTTTTTTGCTGCCTTTTTTCAGATAGAAAAGAAACCCTGCTTCTTACCTGCATGCTTTTATTCAAAATACCTGCAGGTAAAAAACCTGTATCTACAGTTAGATTTTTTTGCAGGTTTTTCTGCCGACTATTTTATCGACGTTGGTGACATTACAAGCAAAATTCTTGTGAGAGGATATTACAATATCCTCTCTCTTGAATTCAATACATAACTTTTATTGTGATAATAATAATTTTCTTTAATATATATATATATATATATATTGCAAGATGCATATATCGTATATCCTACGATATTTAAATTATCTACACACTCCACAGCTTAACAAATCTCAGTGTAAAGTTAAGATTAACACACATGAATTAAAATCTAATCGAAAGTTACAGAATTTCTGCACTTTTAAATTGTAAACATATTTATAAAAAATAAATATATTTGAATGCATAAAACTTTTACAAAATTGATTAGATCAAGGTTTTTTTTCTATAATAAAACTGAAGTTAACATTAAGATTATTAAAAAAGCTGGCCCAATTTTATTTTTAAGCCAATTTTTATTGGCTTTATTTTTTTATACATTTTTCATCATTTATATTGAGCACCTTCATATTTTTTCCACTGATATAAAAATAAATCTTTTTTTTTGTCCAAATTAAAACTAAAATCATGAAATGAATTTTACTTAAGATGACACTTCACATTTATTATAAGAGACAATTATCTGTAAAGGCCTCAAATAAAAAATAGTTAATATAATCTAAATAATCTATGTCATATTAGTATATTATGGGCATTTGTTATATATATTTTTTATAATAACAAAAGTAAAATTTACTGTAAACATTCCTCTTCCGTAACATATCAAATGTGAAAAAAGTCACTGGTACATAAAGAAAAGAAAATCTTCATAAGACAGGAGATTCACTTTTTAAATAATCTTTTTAGCACCTGTTTGATATTGTTACCAGAAAGGATTCACTTCAGAAGTAAATAAAGTCTTTCCAAGAATAATTAATGCAGATAAGTATAGCATTTGAAATAAGATCTAGTTTAATAAAATAAAATTTCACTGAATTTTCAATTAAATGTGGTTTTTTCTCTCAACAACTGATTTTGTAATTTTTAAATATTATAACTCGCAGATTATTAAGTATAAAATGCCATGGTGGCAAGAGGATAGTAATGTGAAGCTTTCATTCTTCAAAAGTTTTGTAAATATGTAGTTATTGATAATTAAACAAAATTTTCGCTCCGAAATTTCACGTAATGTTTCTATCAACGGCTTTTGCTACAATTTCTCAGACAGTGTGCCTCTCAGTGTGAAATCTTCTCTTTTTTGTCCCAATCTTGAGGAAGCAATTTCGTTTTATGGGGATGTATTCGAATTTTTATATCTTATTTTGTTCACGTTTTGTTGCTTTCTAAGTTATTATTTTCTTCATATATCTACTTGCCTTTGAATTTTAACATATAAAATATCTGTCATTTTAATCTTTTTAAAACACAGACCATAAAAATTTTAATTAGATTTTTCTGAGGATTTAACATATAAAATATGTGTCATTTTACTGTTTTTAAAATGCAGACCATGAAAATGCTTGTTAGATTTTTCCGAGGATGTTTAAAATCAAAACATGTATTTTTAAAATGTCTATTTCCTCCAGTAAATGAAAATGGAATCAATTGATGTGTGCATCATCAAGTGCGCTGTGTTTTAATATGCTTTGTTCACATGGCGGTTCAATTATGACTGGGACTGTTTTATTTTTGAAGACCATTATTGCCAAACATTACCTTACAGATCAGACTTCAAAGTACTCCCCTCCGGAATCACCATATTTTTTTCCAACGTTCTGGAAGCATCTTAATGCTTTTTTTAATAAAAAGTTTTTAGTTTGCGAAGTATCCACTGGCATCAAAACAGTCTGGATGATGGTGCTGTTGTCTGCAAACTGTATGTCTTGCAACAGGTAGCCAATCCTCTCTCAATCACTTACACCAGGGGTCTCCAAACTACTGCCCGCAGGCCGGATTCATGGTGTTTACTATGTTTCTATAATGAACTATCTAGGTCTTGGCCGTTAGCATTTAGTGGAGGAGTCAGAGTGGCCCTTAGGTTAAAATGTTTTGTGACCCTGACGTATACTACTCAAACACACCACCTTTACTGTTGTTGGAGTCTGTGGTGAATTTCGGATGACAGGGCATTTTCTCCAACTAGGAATTTGGTCACAATCTGTAGCCCACGCTCCGCGGCACCTTCTGTTCGGCCATCAATCTAGCAACACCCAGTCAAAATGGAGCTGGATGTAACTTGAGCAGGAGTGAGAGTGAAGGATGTGGCTCCACTTTCTTAAAGGTCGCACAGCTATTGCGCTGTGCTACTTGTTTACCGACAAGACGGTTCCTGTCATATTTGAATCACTTTGCATCTTGAAGGAAAAAGAAGGACGTGATGGCACAGAGCTGCATGCAGCAGTAGAATGTTAGATGGCATGCCAGCTATGTTTGTCATGTGACTGGGTCAGCATATGAATTAATTAACTTTATTACGTTTAAAACATGCAAGAAAAGGGGCCTAAGTAAGATCTAGTCGTAAGTCTAGTCTAGTCTAAAAGCCGAGTCGTACGGTCTGGGCTTCGGAGCCGGAGCTTTCCAAGTTCGAAACCGATTCTCCTGAAGATCCATTTTGCTTGTGAGCCTGGTGCGCGTTAAATCTGATGTGGGTCAAACGCCCCCTCCCCTCTGGTGTGGTACAGAACCTTTTATAGGGGGACTTTGTCATATGACCGCATTACAATCACAAATATAGTGGCTTACTGTTCCTTTATCCAAACCACATCTACAATAGTCATTTTTTTAAAAAGAATCTATTTTGATAAACTGAAAACTTCCGTGTCCTCTGTATAGTGGATTTAGGTAAAAATTACAAAATGCATCTCTTGAGGTCTATTTTAGGCCATAAGCCCAAAAGTGCACCTAGCTTCCAATGAGTTTTCCCGTCTATTTTGCCAATTTTGTAGAGACACTTCTTTAAGCCTTTACTTAATCCATGACTTTGCTATGTTTACAATGAAAACGGCCTCATTTTTTTCAGTTTCTACTTTGGAAAGAGAATCAGCTTTCTCATTTCCAACAATCCCAATGTGGACCTTTACCCAGTAAAGTCTGTAGTTAGCTTTATTTTGAATTCACTTTTTAATTTCATGTATAATTTCACTTGAGACAATGGAGAATTCAAGGACTCTAAGACGGATCTAGAATCCGTATAAATATTGATCTCGCCTTGTAAATCCAAACTCATTATGGCATTTTTAATTCCTTGGGATTCAGGGAGAAAAACTGTAGCCTCGTCGTTCAGACGCCAAGAAAACTCCCTCTGGATTTGGCCCCCATAACAAACAACAGCGCCGCAACCGATTCTACCATTACATCTTTAAAATGCCAGTCTATCTTCATTTTTTCCCATGGTGGATCAGTACAAATGAAATCATTAATTTCATTTGACCTTATTACTTTTCCATCAATATCAATATCCTTTTTTTAATTTAAAAAGTTTAAATTTCTTGACTTCATCTCTTGCCACTCTATCAAGAGGAATGCATCCCGTGAAGACTTGCATCGGTACTGTTCACACTGTTCGGCAAGTTTTAGTTATATTACGGTGTGCCCTTCAATCTATAATGATTTGTTATTGATATACACTGCGTCCTTATACCATATTTAGTGAAAACTAAATAAAATGTAAAAAAGGAAAGACATCATTTTTCCCACTTTTAAAATGTCCCTGAAATTATATCAGTCTTTTGCAATGAAATAAATTTAAAAATACGATCGTTTTCAGTTTTAAAACATTTCCTAAATGGTACATTTTCTTGTTCAATGCATATCGATTGATCTTATAAGAAATGTCTTTCAAATTCTTTCTGTTTCGATTCGAAAGCACCGACTCGTGTTTTATGTTAAAAAGTTGCCTCTGGTAATAAAATGGGAATCCTGATTTGAAACAAAGCTTTCCTTACATTCATACGACACAAAATGCATATGAATCTCTCCTGAGGGAACTGAGAATTTTTTTCTCTTTTTAACATTTCTCTCCACATTACATCCATGCTATGTATAGTTTCATTTTATTCCAATTTCTTCGTATATTCGTATTTGCTCTGCTCGTTTTCCTTAAGTTACTTTTTTCCAGGTCAAAGCATTCCCGAACATTTTTGGATAACATTCGCGATCACAAATGATTATTTCGCTTCCTTTATTTCCATTATTCTTTTTCAAGGCTGAAATCCAATATTTTCCTTGAAATTCGCTTTTCCATTCTTTCCTTTCCCGTTTTTCATTTTTCTCTTCGCTAATTTATTTTTTATATAATTTTACTTTATTTTTATCCACCTATTGTTGGTACGAGAAGATGAAAGTGACATCCGCCTCGTATTTTTGCGGGTATTTCTCTAGAATGGCCCCGGTCGCATTGGAGGAAATCGAATCCTTGCATTCCGATATCTCTTGAAATTGAGGCATGATCGCGTGTCGGTATGTGTGAGCCTCGTCAATCAGACGTAAAACATATCGAATTATTTCATTTTATCCTTCCGTCCATCTTCAGAACTTTTTCTGGGATTTTGCTTCCGAGTTCAAATTGCAAGAAAGCG
>BGPR01032773.1:0-17335 GCA_013235015.1 Araneus ventricosus | reverse complement strand
TTGACTCTGGGTACTCTGTGAGGCGTACGGACTTTTTCTCTCTTATTTTGCGATAAAAACGAAATGTATCAACAATACAGTAGAATACCGGGAATCCGAACGCATTGGGGCTGATCTTTGTTCGGATTCCCGGGAATTCGGATTATCCGGAAAATTCGGTAAAATACTCCTGTTATACCAAATGCAGAAGAGAATTGACTCTGGGTGCTCTGTGAAGGCGTACGGAAAGAGCACGCGGCGTTTCGCACGGTACAGTGGCAAACAAGTTGAGGGTAGAAAGAAGATATCTGAGTTTCTTTCTACTAATTAAGGTTCGGTATTCATTCTTAAAGACCAATTGGAATTCTTCTTTTAAGTTAGGAATAAACATTAGCTTTGTTTCTGATTCGTAATTCTTATTTTCCCTCAATTTTTAAGTAAAAATTTTTCAGAAAACTAAAAAGAGGTGTTCGATTATCCGAAATTTCTTATTCTTGAGGTTTCGTATCCCGGGGTTTTACCTATCATATTTAAAAACAAAACTGGTATATTTTTAAAATTATACTATGGCCAAAATATTGCACACATAAATCAGAAAACCAGCTTTTTAGAGTAACAAACTGAGGTCGTCTCGAACAATGGTTCTAAAAGCTTTTGAATGGAAAATGCCCGGCATTTTACCAAACGATAGATAAGAGTGGTTTTCCAGGCGATACAAAAAGAAATTATGTGTTTCTGTAGTTGCACGTTCGAGAGCTGGCGTAAGAAGTGTCAAGGGGAAGGAAAAGAAGAAAAAAAAAAGTTCTGGATGGCATCGTGGCCAGATTGATTCGCTATCTGAAGGTATTTTCGAAATCGTCTGCAAGTATACATCCATTGTGTTCCGAACATCCGAATGCCAAACGAGATTTCCCCCTATCTTTATAGCCCGGACCCAGCTGCTGTTGAAAATCTTTCGCCTGGCATACCAACACTCCAAAAAATAATAAAAGCTCTCCAAAAGAACACAATAGAAAAGATTAAGTAAGGAATACGGCAGAACACAAAAGCGATGCCATCCCAAATGTCAAAAAACGGTTCTTAGAAATATTATTTTCGTTTGACATTTTTTTCCTCCTCTCTCAATGTTCCATTCCTTCTTTTGGCCTACCGACCTTTTTTCATCATGGCAGGACCGTTAAGTGCCACTGCAGGGATTCAATACACCCCTCCCCCCATTTTGGATTTTCCACCCGCCCCCGCCTGAAGGGGGAGGGGGGAGAGGAGAGCGATTGTGACAACAAATTGAATGCATGAGGGAACTCAGGGGCAGGACTCGTTAATGGACAATCTTTTTTTTTCTCTCCATACTTTTCTTTCTGCTGGAAGATTTTTCTAACTTTTTTTTGACTCTGAAAGATAGCAGAGAAATTTCTTCAGCTCAGCAATATCTTTCGAGCGTTGACCATAAACTTTACTTTCGTTCGTA
This sequence comes from Araneus ventricosus, assembly GCA_013235015.1. Lineage (NCBI taxonomy): Eukaryota > Metazoa > Arthropoda > Arachnida > Araneae > Araneidae > Araneus > Araneus ventricosus. Next base: position 15,888 of record BGPR01032773.1, on the reverse strand, counting down.
GAGTGTAGAGTAACTGCTGCGTTCCTTCCTTTTTTTTCTTTTAAAAGAAGGATTACGGCCCGCCATTACCAAGAACATCAATCTTTAAGCTGCTGGAAATACCTCACATACCTCATACATGTACGTTCGAGTTGCCTTCTAAAATACATAAAAGCATTCTTTGTTTCACATAGGAAACATTTGTAGGAGGTTCACATTTGATGCTGATGCTTCTGCCAATTATTGTATACTGTTTAGCAACGGATTTGGAAACCCTCCTCTCTTTTGCGCATGCGCCGGCGGAGTTATTTTCATCAAAACAGGGGGAAAGCGAAGAACGGAAGGGTGATGTTTACATTTTATTGAGCATGATCTAACGAAGAACTCCGGAAATGCGCTCATATGTCTCATTGCCTGACACCCCTTTCCGGTGTCAAATCGTCCAAAAGTGGTACTCTCGGAATCCGTTGCTGAACAGTACTTTTGCTATAAGAAGGATGAAAGAAATTCGGAATTCTACTCAAGTTCTTCTGCCAATTATTGTATACTGTTTAGCAACGGATTTGGAAACCCTCCTCTCTTTTGCGCATGCGCCGGGGGAGTTATTTTCATCAAAACAGGGGGAAAGTGAAGACCGGAAGGGTGATGTTTACCTTTTATTGAGCATGATCTAACGAAGAACTCCGGAAATGCGCTCATATGACTCATTGCCTGACACCCCTTTCCGGTGTCAAATCGTCCAAAAGTGGTACTCTCGGAATCCGTTGCTGAACAGTACTTTTGTTATAAGAAGGATAAAAGAAATTCGGAATTCTACTCAAGTTCTTTAAAGCGGCATATATCAGTCTGTCCCCCCTCTTAACCACACTACATCTCTGGTTTTTTGGTTCCTTGGAAATGCCGCTCGATATAATGATCCATTTGTATGACTACATGAATGCAAGTTTGTAAAACTCTTGTGTTTGGTCATTACGCCATATATATTTTTTTTCCCTCACAAATAATGAGCTCACTGTAATCTCGCAACTGTTTCCCTCTCGCGCCTTTACACGCTCAAACAGATGGAAATCCGATGGTTCTATGTCGGTATGTTCTGGCGCCATTGTTCATCCCATTTGGCCAATATTGTGAACTGTCAGCTGGTGCAGCATGCGGTCTCGTGATGCAAAATGCGTGTAACTTTGGCCTCATTGTTCATAAGATACCCTGCGGCTTGTCCAAGAACGAGTAATATTGTTCTTTGGAAATGGTCATTCCACGTTCGAGAAAGTCTTTGAAAATCACCCACCTGTGATTCCGAAAGAATGTAGCTATCAATTTGTTGTGTAACATGGAAAATCGCTGCTTCTTTCCACGAGGAAATCCAGAATATAGGTTAAGTTGTAAATGATCATTCAATGGCGAATCCAGGGAGGCTCTGTCGGGCTGCAGCCCCCCAGAGCTAAGTCAGAATTCTAGATTTTATTGTTCTTTCAATTGTTTGTCCTTAATTTCCCTTTTTTTAAAAAAAAGAACGTGACAACGTAGCTTTCTGGCTTAACGGGCTCGAAAACTTTTTTTCTACTTTTCTAGTCATCCCACTTGTACTTGTAGCATTGACGCGGTCGAAGACATTCTTTGGCTAGATATTTCACTGTATTTTTTATTAAATTATCGAAAGTGTTGTAGTGTTCTTTATGATTCTTATTGTCAGGTGAGTAAAGTTTGCAAAGTTAAAGTGTTTTGATTTACATAAGCCGTGAGGTTTGACATTCGCTACGGCGATACAAAATTTTTATGACCTCCGCCCCCCCCCCCCAAACCCGAATCCTAGATTCACCACTCTGTGATCATTGCTTGTACCAACAACATTTCGTTTATTTAGTGCTTATCATTATCGAGCCACCGTGGATCATGAATTACTTTTTGACCGACGTACGTAGTTACCCAATAAGTTTGTTTAGGAAGATCCCAGTGAACCAATAATAACTGGCATCGACTTCTTTAGAGTGCCACTTTGGATTTGTACGATAACTATAGATAGTATTTTAGTTGCTTTCATTATCATATTAATAGTAATAACTACAATACATTAAAATAAGGCAAGTATAAGGAAATATGTATAGTTCATGATATACAGGGTTCCCACTTATATCCGTTACACCCCCCTTAACTTCTAAACGGTGACAGCTTAGGCCATAAAGTTGGTGTCTAGGCATAGTAAAAAGGATATGCGCTACTCGATGAGGCAACTTACAACGCCATCTATCGGCAAAGTTTTGAATTAGTGGTCCTATCTCGAAAACGGTACAAGATGCGGGAAAAAGTTCAGTTACAAAATCGTAGAGCGTCTTCTATTTAGTGCGAAAAGACACCTTGCGTGCAGTAATGCTAAGAACAAAACGTGTAAAATGCGCATGTGCTTGCTGGCATTTTCAGAAATTTTGACGTCATATGACACGGATAAAAGGAGAAAGTGTTATTTTTCGGGCAACAAATGACTCCATTGTACTTTTTCTTGTGGAAATAACTCAAACAGCAGGTGTATGGACCTTTCCGCCAACATTGCAGGACGTATTACTGTTGCTTGTGTTCGCGCACCAAATATATGCTAAAACGTGTGCAAAGTGAAATTTAAACAAGGACTCGTATCTGCATTGTAGATGACGGAGAGCACTTTGAACACCGAAAATAAAGGTATATTGTGATAACTAATTGTTTTTTCTCGTTTTAACCAGTTTAGAAACGTCACAGTTTCGGAAATCGAGAACAAACAAATGTGCACTTTAAACGTTAATTTCATCGCATTAATGTGTACAGGGTGACTTTTCGTACTAAATCGAAGACGCTCTACAATTTTGTGATTGATCTTTTTTCCGTGTCTTGTACCGTTTTAGGGATAGGACCGCTAATTCCAAAATTTGCCGATAGATGGCGTTGTAAGTTGTCTCATAGAGTAGCGCATAGCCGTTTTACTATACCTAGACACCAACTTTATGGCTTAAGCTGTCACCGATTAGAAGTTAAGGGGGTGTAACAGATATAAGTGGGAATCCTGTATATTGATTGTGAAGTTAATTCATTCGAAACTTAATAATTTCCTGAACTTGCTGTGTTGCATGATAGCCAAGCTCGCCTCCTATCTTCATCAAATTCCTATAATTATTCTGAACCCAAAATTTCGAACCAGTTTCATTTGGAGTGAACATATTCCGTCTGCATATTCTAGCTAATATGATATCAAAGGACTGAAAATGCTCAGGATAAGTTTTTCCTCACATTTGAAGCCAAACGTCTTTCTTTTCATAATTCCTCTTTCCCTCGATGTAATTTCTGATAGAAAAAATTAGATCTGGGTTAGTTTGATCAACCACAGTTCGTGATAAAAAAACACAGAAAAGCAAGCCTGGAAAGAGAAAGTGGAAATTCGGGGGGAAAAGGGACTGGGTTGACTGCGGGCCCTTTTGGAACAGAAGCGTAGGTCCATGCTAAATCGAGTTATGGAGCGGGGCAGGGGCGATGAGTCATCCCGGAGCACCCCCACTTCCAAAAATCGCCTGCCATTTCTCCTGCTCCCTCCTTGCATTCATTATGCACCGATTAATGGATTAATGGCTGTTTGATGGATGGAGAAATTTGGGTAGAGGGAGGGGATGGAACAGATTCGACATCCGTCCTGTGCCCCCCTCTCCCATTCTGGTCGAGCGTTAATCGCCGGGGGTTTGACTTTCGGGTTTTTGAATCCCCGCAAGTGTGCGCAAGTGGCACAAGTCTGCTTAAAAATCCGGGAGAGAGTTTGATATCCGGTCGGAGAACCGTCCGGCACCGGAAGTGAAAGCACCCTCCTTGCACTCTATCGTTGTCTTAATTTTAGGCACTGCAGGGGCGGGATGGGGGTGGAATGAGTGCAACATTTCTCCCTCCCCTATGTGGGACTTCTGTTCATTAGTAGAGACTGGAATTCGTGATTGTCAGGCAAGGGCAATGCAGTTTATAATCGCTTCAACAGGCAAATCAAAAATGGCGAGTAAGAGTTAAAAGAAATGTGTGCGTTGCTCAAATCAGAAATTGTTTCGCAATTTTCTACCCTAATTCTGAATTCATCAAGACTGCACTGTGCAAGATTGTTCCATTCATTTGTCAAATGGGAAAAACTACGTGCATTTGAAATAAATACCAAAGCTAAGCTATTACTAATTCTAAGGGTTCTAGAATCGACACTGACACTTAGGAAAACTACGCAGTTGAATTTAAAAAGTAATATTTAATAAAAAAAACATCTATAACTATGACCGATAAATCGACCCGAAACGAACTACATTCTTTCAAGCTTACTCAAACAATACAATCAAAACCTACGCTACAAAACTATAGTTCGAGATTAATTCTAATACGGTGGAGAGCGCCCTCTTGTGATGAGGCAGACCAAAGGGTTAAACTGGAACATTTTCCACAGCTTTGATTATTACGTACAGATATGAAGCCAAACACGGGTCTCAAAAATATAGAGAAAAATGGTTGCTATCATTGCTTTCCTATCTGAGCATGAAAGGCAAGATGTATACCAAGTTCACATATACATCTTGGTATACATCTTGAGTACCAAGGTACCAACTTTAACTTTCCAGCAAGCTGAACCAACAAGCTCCAGATTACCGGACATCCCCCCTCCCCCTTCAATAAAGAAAGGTAAAACAACTTCTAAAGAAAATAAGACTATTACGAACTAATAGTGTAAAAGTGAAAATGCCTGTGCTGTATATAGTATAAATATTTCTTTCTTTTTGTTTGTTTTGTTTTTATTTTTTACTTAAATAAAATTCCCGTGTCTTGCCCATCAAACCGTTCAGTGACCGGTCTGGTCACGGTTACAGGGGTAAGAGACGGCGTTCTGTTCCGTACCAAGGTACCCCTCTGCCAATATAACATTTTGGGTTAGAATTTATTTTTGATGGGTGAATATCGCTGCTCAACAATAAAAGTACTCCGAAGCTATTAAAGGAGGCAGCTGTAGAAGTTATGCCCATATCTACTCAGGAGCAACGCTGGTTTTCTTAATGTTTATTTGATAACAGTTTCGTTCAAACCATTATTTAATCAAATAAATGTCCCGAAGTAATTATTTTCAATTGAATTTTACAGAGAATATGCCTATTGCATCTGCATTCAACAGATAAGTAAATTCCGTAGAGTACCCGATTTTCCGGCAAGTATCCGAAAACTCAATAGTCCCCCTCTCTCTAAGGAATTTCTTTTCAAAAATAGCGATGTTCATCACACGATTCTGGTTGCAATTTTTTAATCCGACACTAGCGTAACTGCGAATATTTTCGGTTTGAGGTTCTCATTACGATGCGTGAACGCCTGTTTGGAAACCTGCGAGATCAAAGGTGTGGAATGCATGAAAATTAAAGGCAATATCTGAAGGGAACTTCACAAAACTGGTCCATCCATGAGTTTACTAATGTGAGACTAAATTTAAACGAACCAATTTTGTGCTTGAAATTAACCAAAGAAGACGTCCAAGAAAATCCATATTTAACATCTTTAAATATATTATAGGTAATAATATATTATGGGTAATATAAATTGTAAGTTTACTAATGTCTGAAAATTCAGGACATAGCGGAACATCATACCCTTTTAGCATTGACTTAACAGAAAAAGGTGTGCGCATATCCCCGGAAAATCTGCATGACGTTGAGCTATTCATCTGTGTATGATTTACAGGCGGAGATTATTTATTCCCATGAGACATTCACGAGTTTGGAAAAGTGCTTTGGAATAGAGGAACTTGGTCGTCATAAACCTTTTTTCTTTCTAAACCCCCACTCGTTTTTGAAGATTGCTGCAGTTTGGTGTTAGAGCCTTTGCTTTCGGGCCGAAAAGTTGCAGGTCTGAGACCGGATTCTACCAGCATCCACTGTGAACTCGGGCCTCAGACGTCCTCCCTCTGGAGTGGTGTCGAAGCTTGGAGAGGTCGTGTCGGTCCCAAAATAGGTCTTGTGTAAATTCACAAGGGGATGTCACTCTAACTAAACGGGGCGTTACTTAAACTAATGCCCATTCCTCTTCGAACAAGGTGGCAGTGGCGTAACTAAAGGGGGGGGGGCGGACTGGGAAAAATTCCGCGGCGTGCTGGTTAAGCACCCCACCCCCATTCGAGGTGTTACAATTACATCGACGCATACATACTGCTGCTATCATATTTTCAAGAATTGAAAAATTAGGTCCCCAGTACAAACTTTTGCAGGCCTCATATTGTCTAGTTACTCCAGATGGTATCTTTTGAGTTTTGAGACATTCTACATATCTCAAAATGAACTTAAATCATTTCTTGGGCGATTTATGTGCAGAGCTCTACTAAGCCGAACTAAAACTAAATAAAAAACATCAGTAGACACCCCATCGTCCGCATCCGACCCACATCACTTTGCATCAGATCCAGCCCACCCCCCTCCTCTGGACCCCAAAGGATTATGATCCAGTGGCGAAATGCTGACCCCTCCTGTTTCGGAAGGGTGGCAGCATTAATGATTGTCCGAAGGGGGGAGGGATGGAATGAGAAAAGAATGAGGGCTGCGCAAGTGTTGAGGGGGAGGGGCGAGGCAGCAGATAACAACCCGAAGAAAAGCCAAGCTCATTAACGCGTGCCGAGAGCATTGGCTTAGCTTTCTTTTTTTTTTCTCTTTCCGACAGCCAATCCATTTTAAATTGCGGTCTATTGCTTCAGATGACAGCTAATTTGCGTTTAATTCTTTGCAGTTATCACTACGCTGTTTGGATAAATTTATCCACACACTGACGCAAAAAATTAGCGGCAATGTCAGTTTTCTTCTGCTTCACCTTCTTCCCTTTTTTCGTTGCCAAAGTCCTTTTAGAACGCAAAGGTTTGGCATAAATGGCTTTTGAGTTTTGTCAATTGCTTTTCAGGAGTTAAACAGTAATTTGTTTGGAAGCAAACTAGATAAAAATTTCTAGTCGAAAACGCCCGTGACAGTTAACGTCTCCAGAACTTGAAAAAACTGATCTTTGATTGATGAAAAATTTATCCTTTTTCTTTGGCATTTCTAAAATAAGTACTAATTTGCAAATTCTTAGAGTAGTGGAGTGTGCAAAGTTAGTCTAAAATGTCTAGCAAAAACGCAAACGCAAGTAGAAGCGACTAATGAAATGAGTTTACGAAAGTGTTGTGTGCAAATACTGTTAAACCTAGGGTTACCATAATTTTTTTGGTTGAAATCCGGGTACACCGGAGGGTTGGTTAAGTATAGTATAAGTTAAGTATAGTATAGGGTTCAAGTATAGTATAAGATTTTAAAAGTTGCCCACCAACGACGCTCTTTCGTAACACTAATACAGAGTTTCAGAATGTGAAAATAACTTAAGACGTCAGAATGCAAAGACGATATAATTTTTATTAGTGTTTGGTAATTCAAAACTATATTAATGTAGGATTCCGTTCAATGAACATAACGCCCACGGAAAAGGGTTATCTATAAGGGGTAAATGGTTCGGGTTTATGTCTAGGGGATTTAAGAGTTTTTACTACATTAAATTTAGAACAAAATATTACATAGAATAAATGAGGAGACTTCAAGTTAAATACAAAAACATTTATTAAAGAACTATTGGGAGATTTTACAGGGGAGAAAAGATATATACACAAAAAGGTTTATTGGAGTGCTGAGAATTTACATGAAGTCATATTTACTAGTGAGCCAGATTAATAAGGGATAGATGTTACGGGTTAAAGATTTAGAGATTATAGATTAACAATTAGAGATTGGAGATCCATGAGGAAAATTAGACGGGTCATCCTTACTTACAACCGGGAGATCGGGCGGCTTAACTGCGCCAAGAATGATCGGTCAACAGAGGAATTTAGAGAGGTTACATGACGGCTGTCTGCGGTGTGCTGCTGCTTGCTCTCAGCGCAGTCCAGTTTTGTTAGGGAAAAAGATGGCGCTGCTTGCAGCAGAACTGTGGTTCCATCTATCGCCAAACAAATTAATCTAGCTCGTACATTTTCTTACAGTGATTAAGTTATACTTTACGGGTAATATCCTACATTAATGAGAAACAGAATTAAAACAAAACTGCCCAAACTTTTAATCTTTAGTTTGAACTGTGGCCTTATCCACTTTCTCATCAACAATGGATGTTAACAGTGTAAATAATGAATTTTATTTTATTGGCGGAATGACGTCAGTTTTTTAGAATATGTCGGATTTTCTTTATTACAGCCGAATTTCTCTCTTGCTGCATTCACTGGCATAAATCCGGACATTTTAAAGATCCGGATACAAGTCCGGAAATCCGGACGTATGGTAACCCTAGGTAAACCATTTAAAGAAACTATGAACTGTAATACAGAGGCTGTTTGCACCTTTTTCAGACGATTTTGCTTCGCTGTAGGAAAAAATCGACTGCCTGGGAATAATTTATTTTCGCAACAGTTACATTTCTGAAAGTAAAAATTATCGTCTGCTACCTAAAAGTTTTGCTTACATGCAAAATGGCGCTTTTAAAGAAGCGATGGATGGAATGCTACGTTTTTGCTATTTCCGGAGGGAGTTATTCTTATTCAGTTATTTAAAAACTCTATGAAAGCCATAGTTTTACGATATCTAATGCCACGATATTGTTAATAAGAAAGTAAAAAATCGTCGAAGTCTGGCTTCAAATGGAAAATGTTTTCGAAATACAGAAGAAGGGGAAAACGCAGTTCTTCGAATATTGCAAAGATGAATCTTTAATGTTAAAAAAATCCTCTAAGTCAAAAGTTCGTTGCAAAATCATTAAAATGATCAGTATCAACTGTAAACAAAATTGTTAAAACTGATTTAAATCTTAAAAAGGCAAAAAAAAGAAAAAAAAATCATTGCCTTTCTCCACGTCATATCGTTGAACGTAGAACACGCTGCAGAATTCTCTGTGAAAAGCATTTATCTGGAGAAAAATGGAAAAATATTATAACAATACACGAAGCCTGGAAAGAAATCTTAAAACTAGGTTCTAAGAATCTAAAGAAAATTTTTTTGTATGGGATTTATGATTGTTGCTGGTTTTTCATATAATAGCAAAATAAAAATAAGGAGAGTGGAGAAAAATGTTAAGATCAACTCCACATACTATCAGGAACAAATTTGATCCCCAATCTTCAAGTATGAATTGCCATCTCTTTACTCTCAATGCCATCAATCAGTAGAACTGCTTCAAGACAAAGCAAGCAGCCATATATCACAACCCACTGTTAATTTCCTGGAAAAAATAGAACAAGACATGTACTTTAAGACTATACATTTCACTGATATTCCCGCTTAATCTCCCGATGTATCATCACCCATGGATTTTTGAGCTTTTGGACTTTTAAAAAGCGCATTATCGGAACGTGGATCTACAATCCTTGTGCATTTTGGAAAGCTGCTCAGGAGAAATGGGAGAAAGTACTACAAAAGCCATTATTGTCATGGAAGTCAAGATGTAGAAAGATTGGTAAGAATAAGGGTTATAAAATTCAACATTTAAGTGGACTCATTACCTTCTCAACATTTATTTTATTTGAAATATTATTGAAAAAGTTTTGATAGTATTGAGACTTAACAGTCATATAAAGTCATCTTGAGGAGAAAAAATCCATTTTGATCTGCTTGCTCAGTTGAAATTTAAGTTTTTTAAAGAAAATTTCAATTTTTAAAATTCACTACTACTTTTTCAAATATGAATATTTTTGCTTTAAATTTTATTTGTAGATTCAATGTAATATACAGTGAAACCTCTCTGTGCGGCCATCCCTCCGTTCCGAGAGAAACTGGCCGTTTAGAGGGGGTGGCCGCTCTGAAGGGTTTTCGTTACAATTACAAGATAATTGCTATAATACATAATATAAACAAGTCTGACACATATTTCTTATTTAAAATGAAGTTTGAGACTTATCTGAAGAGAAAATAGTACTTTATTTAATAATTTTTTACATTTTTTGAAAAAGGAGACAATTCGTGACTGTTTTAAGTTTTTACCCTTCTCGGGAAAAAAACATTTTTCAAGTTCGTTTTTCAGTTTAAAAAGTAAATCTCTAACCGATGCGTTTGTCAAATGGGATGGGCGAACCCACCCGGCGGCCGTTCAGAGGGGTTGGGTGGCCGTTGCTAGGGGTTATTTTAACATTAGGTCTATGGGGCGAAAAATCCGTGCCACGAAAAATTGGCCGTTAAGAGGGGTGGCCGCTATACAGGGGTGGCCGTTCGAAGAGGTTTCACTGTATTACACAAAACTGTGCATGGATTTTAAGGTGAATCTAAAATTCGCTTAAATATAGATATTTTACTGAATTATATGCTGAAAAATGAGAAAATTTAGCAGTAACTCATTTTATATGTTGCATATAAAAGAAACTAAGCAACTGAATGCTTATTGTTTGCACAGTTTTATCATATACATAACGATAAACATGTACAAAACATTTGAAAGCTCTATCTTAAGAAGGAAAAAAAGGCTTAACATTTTGAGAAAACATGAAAGTGCAGAAAAGCCCGACATGGAGAAAACTCCATTTAAAGTTCCCATTTGCGCATGTTTTTCATTAGTCATAGTAAATAAAAATCTAAATAACATCTGAAATATTAAAGGTACAAATTTGAAATTTTGATACAATAAGTAGAACGTTAAGAGCAACGAAATAAGCCAATAAAATGAAAGTTGTTATTTTGGCCATTTTTTGGAATGTGTCCCCTCAAAACACAAAAAAATATATATAATATAATTCTATAAATATAATAAAAATCGTCTAAAAATGGGCGAACAGCCTTTGTAAAGTAATTGATACAGATAAATTTTAAAATGTTTAAATGATTTAGAAGTTTTCAGCACTGCGACCAATAACGGTAATGTAAAATTCACATGGCTCTTAAGATCATTATTCGAGGACTCTTTCATCACGCGAAGACTCGGACCCACGATTCAAAGCTTAGATATTTCCATCACAAAATAAAAATAAAAAGTTTAAAAAAACACTCTCTTTGAAAAATTGTTTTTGAGGTTTATTAAGAAACGATTTGACAGCAGACGAAGTTATCTAGATGGAAGAGGATTTTCGTGAATACTGTTACAAAAAGTCTTTCTGCGGGTGTATGGTGTAAATAGTCCAACACGCAGGATAATGGAGAATGAAGGTTTATACACAGGTACAGGAAACAATAGTTCTTGCACAGATTACCAATCTAAACAGGCAACAATTCACAGGTAATAACAGTTCAGCACTTTGTTATCTAACAACACAAACAGTCAGCAAATAACAGTAACGACAATAACTGCACTTTCAATAGCGCTCAGCTTATCCGCTTCCTAGCTCGCACTGCAGAAGAAACTCTAAAGTCGTTCCCAATGGATCAACACTACTACCGCTCGGCGTCTAACAGCTTAATAGACCGCACAGCGGATAGAACTCCAAAGACGTTCGCGCTCCAAGGCGATCCCAGTCGATCAACGTTCCCTCCATCATCCAAGCGCTCTCCTTATATAGTCTCCCCCGTCAGGCCGTGACGTCACATGGAATTATCTAGAACATTCATGGCGTATGTCCTCTGCTAATAGAGATATCGAGAAGATTCCAGCACCTTTGAGATCCCATATTTCGTCGCCAAAGTCTCCAAATTTGTCGCCAAGGTCAGGGGTCCAGACGTGGATGCTGTCGGTCATCTCATACTTACCCCTGTAAAACTCTCTTCCCAACCTTAAGACTCACATTGCTGGGAAGCGACTTTCCATGTTTGTAACAATACACATACTGTCTTCGCCATTTCCTTTTGAAGTCGCTTGTTTCTGTCGACGCAGTTCTGGGTTCTTCTGTATCCAAGTGTCAACATTCACCTGCGGAAGAAAACAATGAAATCAGTGTAAATGAATTAATTTTTAAAATTTTTGAACATTTAGCATTTTATGTTGTATCAAAATAAGCTATATTAGAAGTTACTTAAACGAAGAAAAGGAAAATTTAAATACATACACCATACAACATCCTTCTGTCAAAGGATAATAGAAAAAACACAAATTTGAATTAAAAAGAAAAATCATTAAAAGAAACAGAAAAAGTAAACAATAATATCAATAATGATGACAATACACCTTTTTGTGCGCTCAACGCAGCAGCATTAAGTGATTGCACCAACAAAATTTTCCTAAAAATAACACAACACAAACTATAGTATTAAATAACAAAGATTCTCTAATAATTGAAACACTTAATAAAAATTAGAAATTAATGAAAATGGAAAAGAACTGGAATGGCAAACTCTTCGTAGACCACACGCCATTTGTAGTTCCAAATTGGACAAATTTTCTGTAGAAAGCAATGACAAAAGTCAAAATTTTATCCTTTCTGTGGTCTGAATTTGTCCAGCAACCAAATAAAGGAAAAAAAGAAAATTTTAACAAATTCCCTAATAACAAAATCAATAGAGGGAAAAAAGTAAATATTCACCCTCTTTCAAAACCAGAGCCAAAAAGAAATAGGTCTTTACTATGATGATAGAAAAAAATGTACTAAAATACTTGTAAATATTTGCCGTCGATTGCTGCTTAAAATAGGTCAGTCGAGGATTTTAGTACTATCGATGCACGTAAAGAATGTAGCTTTCATAGTTAATGCTCTCATACATGTCCTCTGGGGAGGTGGTTGGCATTGAAATTATAACTCGTAGTCGCGGAGGCTTTTAACAGTTCAAAAACGTTAATAATCATTTGAGATATTAATAAAAATCCGAAATATTTCTTTAAAGCCTGCTTACCTCTCTAAAGTAATAATTGACATTAAGATTAGTTTAGTTATATTAACGTCCTGTTTCAAAGCAACACGATGGCTATTTGGGGACGGACCTCATAATTTTGAACCTCGGTCAGATGACGAGGGTGACACCTGATCTGGAACCCCCTCTCCAAACTTCCGCACCGCACCAGCGGGAGGACGTTTGGCTCCCTACGTATGATTTAACGTGCAACAGGCCCAAGAAGCGGCGGGTCTTCAGTGGAATCGGGTCTCGAACCTGGAACCCGACGGCCCCGAAGCAGCGACCTTCCCACCATGCCACCGCGGCCTTTGGCGTTAAGAATTTCCACATTAGAACAGTCTGTTTTTCACTTTTGCGAGTTAGTTTTAATATTCATCAATATTATTTATTAACTATTTAATTGATAAGTAATGCTTTCATTAATAAGTGCAATAGAGCCTCGATTATCCAAACTGATTGAGACCGTAATCATCTCGGATAATTGAAAATCGGTCAATAGAGATTGAATTTTAAATCGGGACTTCTTTTCGTTCGAGAAGGTTTTATGAAATTGCTTATTTCGAAATTATAAAAATTAGTCCCCAGGTACTGCCACGTTTTAACATTTTAACAAACTCTTTTATTAGTTAGCAAACTTTAGGGATGGGAAAAACCTACCGGTTTAAACCAAAAACCGGGTTTTTTTTCGGTTAACCGGTGGTTTTTTTCGGTTATTTTTTTACACCGATTTAAACCGGTTATTTTTTTTAAATCCAAAAACCGAGTCGCAAGATAGGCTCGATTTTATGTTCGACTACACTAAAATTTACCAAGTGATAAAGCTTTGAATTTCATCATCTTAAGCCATTCACCGACAACCGCTTCCTCGATGCGTCTGTCGGTTGGCGGATTACTGAAAGAGTCTTTATGAACAGATAAATATCGGCCAATGGATTGATTTCCTACAAAAACTATACTAATAAAAAATTTGTCTGCAAATGGCGTCTGTTTTTTGTAGTCAAAAAATATTTATCTTTAGTAGGAAGTTCTGTGGCGTCCGAAAGATTAGTATCGACGTTGAATGATGTTGTTTCCGATGAGAGGTGTCGACTCACGGATCAACTCATTGCTGAAAGAGTCTTTATGAGCAGATCAGATGATAAATATTGTCCAATGAATGGATTTCTTGTGAAAACAATGTTAATAAAAAATTTTGTCTATAATACTTACTTATTGCAATAATTAATCATTTATTATCATTACATATTGTATTAATTACTTATTTATAATAATTACTTATTGCATTAATTAATTAGTGTATTAATACTTACTTATTGTATATTATTATTAATAATAAATTATGTCCACAAACGTTGCTTTTTAGAAAAAACAAAACCGAAAACCGGTGTTTTCAAAAACCGGTTACTTTGAGCGGTTTTAACCGCCAGGTTAAACCGGAGGTGAAAAAAAACCGGTTTAACCGAAAACCGTTTTTTTTCTTTCATTAACCGCCATCCCTAGCAAACTTCTTACATGCATTTCTAGAAACAGTTTTGATTAAAAGGTTCGAGAATGTTACTGATTGTCACTGTTCTCTTTGCACTTTCCTAATGCTTCTTTAAGAATATTCCCAAAAGAATGTTTTTCCCGCTCAACAACGCGAAACATTCTGGCACATTTACAGTGCCATTTCACGAAAATCCATGGAATATTTATTGAAGTGCTTAAGAACGAAACTGCACTTTTATTTTTCCCCCTGAACAACTTCTTGAGCTATAAAAGATCAGAAGCAGCCTGAAGTGATTTTACCAATCGGGCAAGACAACAAAATGGCGCCCTCTTCACCTCCACCTAACGTACTTTCTTTAAATTCTATAATGTTGGCATTCTAAGTGCCAAATAACTCTTAGAAATAAGCATGCTTAGCCTGTAAATATGACTTAATAATACTATGGTAAGAATTTTTAAATTTCAGCTATATTTAAGATTATATAGTGGTCTTACTGAAACTAAGATAATATATTCAATAAATTTTAAAAGAATATAATTTTCTTTCTCTAGTCTGTTAAAACATTTTTTCCTTTCACTCTCCCGCTTTGTTGCCACGTGTATTTGCCCGGTTTGCCCGGACCTCTAGCCAACCGATAACGACCTTCTACACGCCTTCGCATCGCGGAAATCGGCTCCAATGCCGAATTTGACACCATTTTCTGAAAAAAATTCATTATCTTTATTAAAAACTATCAGTACCCGCACGGCGTTGCCCGTGGTATCATGAATTTCGACACCATTTTTAAAAAGCCCACAATGGCATAAAATAAATTTTTGAAAACAAAATCAATATAATATATATATATATATATATATATATTATTGATTTTGTCCTCTTATTTTTCTTTGCGACAACTGCAGATATGGTTTTTTATAAAGCGACAATGAAATTATAAGGTTTACTGCAAACGATGCTATTAGAATTCAAACTGAGTGAAAACAACCAGCTCATTCGTTCGTTAAAATGGAATTATAATTCAGTAAGGCTGACGCAATAAAATCCTTGGATGCTTTTTAAAATAGTTAATTGGCGACATTATATACTTTGAATTAAAGCCATCTAACGAAATGATATCAAATTGAAGTTGCAGTACCAAATAAACCGATATTTCCGAAAAAAACTTTGGAATTTAAAAGATTGATTCCTGTAAACCAGGTAAAATGTTAAAGCATGAAAACCGAATGAAATTTTAAACGATTTCAAATGGTCCAATACGCCTCGAAAGATACAGACAAACATTATATCTATGGTATTTAAATATATTCAAAATGAATCACAGAAGAAGAAGAAGAAGAAGAAAAAAAAAAAAAAAAAAAGATGAAATCTTCCACTTCAGGTTTAAACTTTGAAGCCACATTACGTAAATAGCTCCTTGAAGTCATATTTCAATTTTTTCCAGCCTTCTGTAACTAAAGATATTAGCCTTTACGCTGGACTATCAAAAAGCATAAAAACAAGCAAATTAAATATATAATATGATCTGTCGACGCGACGATCGTACTGCAAAACATCGCTGAAAATTATTAGGAAAGGGATTATGACGTCACGTGATTTCGACGAAATGCATGCTGGGATTACAAAACGCGACCTTGATTACGAAGAATCGTGGAG
>BGPR01032772.1:0-17337 GCA_013235015.1 Araneus ventricosus | reverse complement strand
TTAAACAAAATAAATTTAAGTCTTGCAGTTTCGATTAGGCAAACGAATGAATATCCTTTATATGCCCTTTTTAGCCTATCTTTCTTGACTAAATTATAACCGGAGTGAGTGTGTATACAAGTGAAAAAGCTTTCTGAGCAACACTTGCTTTATAAGAGTGCATGTTTTCAAAAAGTCTATCGTATCAATTTTGAAAAGCTGAAAGTAAATAATTATTATGGTTCTAATTTTGAATAGTTAATATGAACATGTTTCAAGCCATCTTTCTCCCTAATATATCTTTTCTCAGTTAGAAGGTTGTGAAAAGGGTTATATGATCTCTAGACAATTCAAAAATTTGTGAAGTTTAAAGCATTAATAGCTACCTAGAGAAAAATTGCTATTTTTCCTGACTAAATAATAATTGCAGTGTGTGTGTATACAAAAAGGGAAGCTTTTCTGTGCAACATTTCACTGAAAAGAGGGTATGTTTAAAATTTTGGTAGAGAAAGCAACAATTTGGAAAATTTTTAAAAAAGCCTATCTTATCAATTTAGAAAAGCTAAAAGTAAATAATTATTATGGGTTTAACTTTAAATAGTTAATATGAACATGTTTTAAGCCTCTTTCCTCTCTAAACTGTCCTTTTTTAGCTAAAAGGTTGTGTAAAGGGATATATCATCCCTCGACAACTAAAATTTTCTGAGGTAACTTAAATGACTATCCAAAGAAAAAATCTATTTTTTTCCTTACTAAATAATTATTGAAGTGAGTGTGTATATGTTACGGCTAATGTAAGAATGAAAGGTAAACCTAGGTTAACCGGTTAAGGTGGGGGTTACCAAGGCTTTGCGGCTAAAGTCAGAGGATATCCCAATACTTCCACCTTTAACCGACTGAGACTGGGTCTAATCAATCCTAGTCGGTTAAAGGTGGAAACGCTGATGAATCTTAGGGCTTTAGCCGCAAAGCCTTCGTAATCCTCACGTTAACCGGTTAACCTAGGTTTACTTTTCATTCTTGCTTTAGCCATAACACATACATCTGGAGAAGCTTTTCAGATCAACGTTTCATCGAAAAGAGTGCATATTTGAAATTTTGGTGTAAAAAGCAAACATTTTTGTAGATTTTGAAAAAGGCTACCTTATAAAATATTAAAAGCTAAAAGTTCATAATTATTATGGTTTTCAATTTTGAATAGTTAATATCAACAAGTTTCAATCCAATTTTCTGCTTAAATTCCCTTTTTTAGCTGAAAGGTTGTATAATGGATTATATTATATCTGGATAACTCAGATTTTCTTAGGTTTAACACATAAATGGTTACCCAGTTATATATTATAAAAAGTTATATCTTTCTTGACTAAATAAATATTGGAGTGTGTGTGTATGCATGTGGCGAACTTTTCTGAACAACAATTTCATTGAGAAGAATGCATTGTTTAGATGTTTTGTTTAATGAAGTTAGGGCAAATAAAACTGTTGAAGAAATAGTCAAATTTTTCCCCCAAAATTTTTAAACGACTGATTTCAAATTGATGCAAATAACTTTTATTTTTAAACATCTTAGAATTATATATTTTAGCATTCAAATTCCCTTCTAACATTTACATGTATGTCTCTCCGCTACCAGAAAATTTTAAATTCAGAAACTGATGGTTTAGTTTTCAGCAATTGATGAAAAATAGACGTTAGCAGTACATGCAATTAAAAATTATTTAAATTTAATTTTAGTAATTAATGTACTCTTAATTACCTATTACTGGCAGAAATGTATAACTGTATGGCGAGCGAGCGAAACCAGATGGTATCACATAGTGATCCCAAAAGAACCACAACGTTATTCTTGGAGGTTGGCGGAGAGAGCAGGGGATGGAACCCCCTAATTGTGTCATAAAACGAAAACATACAGTATACATGTCATACATACAAACATACAACATTCATGGTTTCATAATATAGAAGACATTAACCTTCAAAATACCTTCAGTAACTAGAATTTAGATTGTATTTACAATATTAACAAAACCTTTAATACCGTTAACACAATTTTTTCGTTTTAAAATAATCTTCGACCCCTCAAGTTCTCAAAAGTCAACTACAACCGACATCGTAATACTCCCTTGCACATTCAGAGCTCACCGTTTTGCACCTGAGGCACGCAAACTCTTGTGACTCGTACAACGAGTATGTTACTGCTTACAAAGAAGCTTTCAAAGCTTTGCATTGAAAAAATAATTGGTTTTCTGGATCGTGGAAATATTTCTTTAAAACTCTTAATATCATAAGTCTACTTCCACTGGCTATGAACCATAGTAGCACGTATTACGTCATTCGCGTTTGATTTAGCTGCTTGTAGTTCTGTAACTTATGTTGACTGAGGTTGTTTCTGACTAAAAGATACGAGATTTTTTTACCCTTTTAGATAGGGTAATCTTTCATACTGTCTCTAGTTAGAAATGTGATCATCACACACGTGGTGCTATGAGTAACCTGCGTGGAACTATCAACAAGCTGCAATTACCAACGGCTAAAGTTATTTAGAGCAAGGGAACTTATAACTTTCGGTGTTGCACCATCTGCATCAGTCCATAAACAAAGGAGAGCTTCTGGTACAGTATATGTGCCAGAACTCTAATGAAAATCACCTAGCCGGTCGGATACTCTACGGCTAGGTGATTGCTGACGACTGGGAAGATTCGACCGGGTAGATGATTTTCAGAAAAAGACAGCTACCGGTGTATTCATAGAGGGAAATACATTCAATAATCTCAGTTCTGAAAAACCAAAAAAAAACAATTACTGAAAGCATGTTATTGGTATGCACCAACCAAAAATAAGTGATAATAGATTCCCAGATCCGCTGAGTCTCTTAGATAATTTTATCACCAGCTGCTTTGAAGTGCTAACCTTTCTATTACTCCTATTTGAAAGCTAAACATCTTCTTCATAGTACGTTCGTCCCAATTTATTGCTCAATAATAAATTTTTGGAATAAGGATTCATTTATTATATGACATTATTCAAAACAGCAAATAAAATGCATTTGTTTTCAATAAAAGAATTTATCCTTGAAAGTGCACTTCTTATTTTATGTAGTGTCTTATAATGCATTCGTACTTCTGCAAGGCTGAGGCATATATTCTGTGCTTTTGCTAATAATGTTATCAAAATTTTTGTATTCCTGTCTAATACGAAACTGCATTATTTGGATAAATGTTTGAGTTTTAAGAGCTAGTTTTACATCGCCATACATTTCTGCTGCAAGGAAGGCTAAAATATGTTTGAATTCATTTTATTTGATCCGAAAGTTTTGAAAATAAAACGTTGAAATAAAATTTGGAATTTTATAAAACAGTAGCAAAAATTTCAACATCTATATTTCTAGTTAAATAAATCATAAAAATATAAATCGGTTTGTTTCTTCATTGTGTTTGTGGTGCAAAAGCCATATTGTACGCATGTTGAGATAGAAATATGGTATTATTATAACCCTGATAACCAAGGAAATTAGACAAAGATGGAAAATTTTAATGAAAAACAAGTAATACAATTTTTTAATAATTTGTTTATCTTCAGAACAATGTAATTAACATTTTAAGAAATACTCTTTAAGGCAGGAAAAAATAACTTAAAAATTATGTAAACGTTCCTATTAAAAGGTTTCTTAGGTTGGACGACTGGTTTCCCAAATTAGACCAACAATTTTTTGAGCGCAATTCTTAAGTGTAAGATTTTTTTTCATTCTCAAATTAACACCAGCATGCAAAACATGAACTTAATTATGGAACCCTATGCACTGTATCACATCTTCTTTTGTTCCTCACAAATTATACGTATCCTTAGTTTTTGTTCTTTTTCATCCAACATTTGATAGCTTTAGTTCTTATATATTTTTTAATATCAAAGATCACCTCCTGATAACGATCTTTTAGAAGCCGTCGCATTATAAAAATTGGCTAAAATGTCAATTTTGACACCTTCTTCTGGAAAATTTATTGACTTTATTAAAAAATAAAAAACACAGTTCAATTTTCTGTCATCGTATCGGTTAACAGAGACTTCGGTTGATAAAGCCCCGGATAATCGATTGTCTGACATGACAAAATGCATTACTGTACATGACAAACATACTGTAGACATACTGTGTATGAGAAAATGCAGAGTTTTGAAAGACTATGCAAGCCAATTTGCCGCTTGTTTTGTTCGGATTTAGATTAAGACAATACATAATACCAGCCCTAGCACTGGCCGTTCAGAAAAATTGAATGATCCGATCACCGAAGACACCAATATGTGATTTGCAGAAAAGAGCTATCACCGGCCCATGCGCAAAACCCTCCCCAATGAGGTACGTCCGCGATGGGCCTTTAACCAGGAAATGTTGTTGCCATTTTCACATAAGACTTAGTTCTTGGCAACTGAATTCTCAATTTTTTAAAACCAATACAACTGAAACTGAAACACAGTCGCATATCTCCGCGTCTACACTCTTACGGCCACTGAAAAATTAGATGGGTGCTATATATAGCTTTATGAAAAATGCTTAAAATTAGATAAATAAATCGCTTACACTATCGTGGACTTTAGCAGTGAATTTCTCAATGCAATCGGGTTGACAGCTGTAGCTCTTACTGATTTTCCTACAAGTGAAAAACAAATGTGGACCAGTTTCCCTGAAGTTCCATCAGGAAGGCGACTTAATCCCATAGAAGTCGTTCTTAGTTCGTGTATATGGGGACAGGCTGCCTTCCTGGAGGACTTTCAGTGGTTGATTTTCACTTCATATTAAGAACGAAAGGAACATATACTTTTTAAGGAACATCTCAAAAATAGCAGCAGAAAGAAAAACATAAATTCCAAGAAATACAATACTACAAATACAGACAACAGACATTTTTCTGGAATTATTTTTCTGATATGTTTACAGTTGAACATTTTTGTTATACAAAGAATACAAAATTTTCCCCCTTCAGACTAGTTCATTTTTTTATTTGAGCTTCATGGATTATCTGTAAAGAAAATAGTTTGCATTAAAAATCAATTATATAAATTAATGATATTAAGATGATATTTACATATTATTGCGATACTAATAAAATCGATTAATGCAATTTTGCCTTCTTATACGAATCATTTGAAGTATTAATTAATGTCCAACCTCTGCAACGCTATTTTCTACAATGAGAATCCCTCCGAATCTTCCACTGATTTATTTAGATGATAAACAAACCATTATAATTATATGAAACTAAAATGAAATATCTATTTACATGGAAATCTGATTAAATTGTAGCTATTTGTAGCATACCGCGACAAAATGAGTCTGATACTAGGGCAGTTCATTGTGTATGGAAATTTGTTACCATATACCTTACATATTAATCAGTAGCAAACTGTATTGCATAGTTGGATTTAGAACAATTGGAAAAAATTTTACCTTATGATAAAGTGAACTTCTGTAAGTGATCCAGGCAAACACAAATTGTATCTTTTTTTCAAAATAATAATAATAGTATTAATAGAAATTTTTGAATAATGAACTTTTTTCAAATGATAATTAAAATTATCTTAATCAGAAATAACGAATTGGGGCTCGTTTAAATACGTATTTGGTACCTCTAAATATTAAGTCCCTTTAGGGAGGCCACTCCTGCGGTCGGCCCATTTTCCTTGGAACGGGTGGTGGCTTCTGTATAAAGGTTTCAGCGTAGTTTATTTCATTTAAAGAATTTCGTTCAGGAATATTATGAGCAGAAGTTATCTGTTGAAACACAATTGAAATTAGCATGAAGGTAAACATAAATTGCTCCCTTAGAGCATTGTTGATGTGTGACAGCAATGCCGACAACAATTCGTACAGATTTCGCCCACCAACAGTTTGATCAGACCCGAACGGTAGATTTAAGTAAATATTTACAGATGAAATTGAATGAAAGAGTTGGTTCCGGCATTGTTTACCTGGATGAAGTTAGAGATATTATTTTGAAGGAGGAAATTCGTTGAACGATGAAGCAAGTGTCTTTGTTGCTGAGGCAGTGATAATTCAAATGGTAGTGGAGAAGGTCGGCCCGACTAAAGAAAATATAATCATTTTTTCGAACTCCAGATCCGTATTGATAGCTCTGGAGTCTAACAAAATCATTCAGAATTAATTATGAAACTTAGAAAAATTGTATTGGTTAATCCACAAATTAAACTGAATTGGGTTTGTGCACACGTTGGTATATATGAAAATGAATTAGCTGATTTATCAGCCAAAAATGCTACAACTAAAGAGGAGGTTGATATCAAGGTAAAAATACCGAAGTCCTGGATTAAAAATCATCAGCTCAAGGTGACCATGATACAAGAATGGCAAGCACGCTGGGGGTCTTCTCCTCACAATACAAGATTCCTCTACTGTATTTTTCAAGAGGTAAATACAAAAAGATGCCACAGAGACTTTTTGATAAACTAGATACTAACAATTCATGGACGCTTCCCTGTCCACCAACACACATGTTTTGGCAAATTTCCAAATTGTGAGTGTGGACAAGATCAAGGAACTGTCTCCCATTATATTTACGGGTGTCAGATTTATAGGGAAGTCAGACAAAAGTATTTCCCTGAAAAGTTTTTTCACCAAGTTCCTGGCTGGTGTGGCGGACTCCTCTCGATTATGCGTCTCACTTGTTCTCTTTTAATTGTGTGCTGTGAATTGCTCGTTATTTTTTGTAATATGAACTTTTCAAGCCTTACCAAATTTGAATTTTGGAGACTGTAAAAGTTAATAACCAAATGTTTAGGAAATATGGTAATTCTAGATACTCATTCTATAAGAAGGTATTTCGCGAAATGTGCACTGTCAATATGGGCAAATTTTCTAAATGTAGATATTTGGAATTCAGAGAATTCTATTTCTGGAACTCCACAATTGGATTGTTTTTAACAACAAGCATGTAACGTTTAATATATTGTGTGCTATGCTGTTTTTTAATTTTTTGGAATTTGTATCTTGTATTATGTTAATGTAAATTTCAAGGAGTTAATGGAGTTAAATTTTGGAAACTGTAGTTAGATAATAGTCAAATTATAGATTTTTGTATCTGGAATAGCGCTTGGATACATGTAAATAATATTGTAAAAATTTTGTTATGGTGATCCGCACCTTATGTAACATATTCTGTGTTGAAGGACATGATCAGAGGACCAATCGTAATATACGACAGAAAGATCTGCATTAGTGAGTTACAGTATTAGAAAAAAGAACAAAAATAGGTTTTTGAGGTTTTTCCTGTCAGATGGTGAATGTAGGTTGTTGGCTCTGTACACTTGCGACTTCCAGAATGGCAGTTTTTAAATTTTTAGTGAAAGCGTTCTCGTATTCTTGATTCATGATAGAGAGTCTTTCATAATCATGATTGAGTCTTTATAGAGCGCTTTTTTACTGATCACATTTTCCTTTTTTCTTCATCTTGCTTCGGCAGGTCAGAATTTCTTCCTGGTATGTATACTACCTTCTAAAGCTATATTAACTATATTAAAACAATCAATGCACAATATTGCATACCTATATTATGCACAAATATTAGCCCCTGTTTTTACAAAATAATTGAATTCTTATTATTAAAGTTACATAAAAAATGTTTTCGAAAATCAAGGGAATCAAAAATTAAGAAGAAATTTTCAAAAGTCTATAGCATGAACCGCTTGGCTACAATCTTTGATATAACATGTTTCCAAGAAAAGAGAAAAAAAAATTAGAGAGAGCTAAAAATATAGAAATAAAAAAACACAAAACCCCAATATGGAACTATGACATTCTCTCTCTTTTTTCTCTCTGCAAATCATTAACACAAATTTTTGCTTTTACAAATATGAACAAAATCAAAATTAAAGGTCTGTTTTTACCAGAATTAAGAAATAACAATTAAATGTCTGCTTTTATCAGTCTTAAAAAAATTACAATTTCGCAAAAATACAATTTCGCTTCTACCTAAATGATTCAAAAGTTTTAATGGTGAAAAACTTGCCGTTGACTTGTAAAAACATTGAAACAGGCCACCATTTTGAGACGGAATAAAAAAAAGTAAAAATTCTTACATATATGCCGTTTTTTATGACCTCAAGGAACCTTCATATCAAAACTCTAAAAAATATCGGACGACGCGTTTGATCGTGACTTCGTAGCAAACAAATTTACAGACTGATAAAATGCTCAATAGTTCAGCTGAAACTCAGCTCTCGCTTCGCTCGGCCAATTAGATCAGAGATCTTGTAAATTTCTGAATATATCAGCACTTCATGATAACCAAAGTTCGCACCCAATATATGCTTCAAGTACGACTTATTCATAGAAGAAAAATTGAGTCCCAGATGCTATTTCACGATGCTCTTTTTACTGTCTTTTATGCAAGATAATTGAATCCAATATTTATTCTTTTTATGAAAGATCTCTTTACAAAAGGTCATTTTATATATTGATTTCCGTTAGAACTGTAAATATAGACTAAATTTTAAGATATAAATTGACATTTTATTGCTTTTCTGAAAAATTGTTTACATGGAAGATTACTCGATTTTCTGAGGCTTTCTATCTATCTACCTTTCTAAAAACATTTCTTAACAAGATGAATACGCTGCTTGTCCTATGTTGCTGTTTCGTACTAATTCTACTTTGTGCACTTTGTACTAAGATTTTTCGTTATTTCATGCAATAAGTAAGTTGAGCTATTTTTCTCTAATGCTGCCTTGAATTAAAAAACTTTATTTCGAAAAATAATATTAAAATATTACCGTGTAACTAATAAGAATTAAATGTGACTTTTTAATATTCGGTTCGGAAAAGCAAGTTGAATGTTAAAATGACGAATTTAGTTACTAAAGCACTGATAATGGACATTCTTAAGAAATTTTATGTCGTTATTATCTTGTAATTTATTATTAATAAGTTAGTAACTTGTTTGTAATAACGTAATTGGCTCACATGGCATAAATAAGTAAATTGTTTATATGGACGTAATAAATATGTACAGTGTAAATAAATAAATAAATAAATTCCTTATAATGATGTATTTAGCTGAAAAATGAAAAATAATAATTCATTTTCAGTGTCTGGACTTGATAATTAATGATTAATTAGAAGAATAATTGACAAAAAATTAATATTATCGAATACTCTAAATGAATTTCTTTTCTTAAATAAAATTCAATCCCAAAGCCACTTTGCTATAAGATTATTAGAAAAAAACGGCCTTTTAAAGGCTTAAAAATATAAAATATATATTAACTTTCTTTTTTAAATTAAAATTTCTATATTCGTTAAGTTATACTTTGAGTTCCTTTCTAAGTCGTGATTTTCCCCGAATAGTCCGTATTTGATGCCAATGTATTTCACATTGAATGAAATTATGCCTATTGAATGCATTGCATATATTATTATTTTTGAGAATTGTAATTTTATTCTGTATTTGTTTAGAATTTTTTTAACGTTTATACCATGTATCACATTTTATTTGTACGCTTCTCCGGCAGCCGTTAAAACGCTCTTCATAACCTATGGGTAATAAATAAATAAATATAATAAATCAAAAATAAATAACTAAATCAGGTGTACAACATTGAGTTATATAGAAAATATATCTGGATAAATCGATGCTTATAACTCGATGACTGCCTTGTTTTATTTTAAGAAATTTGTTTTTCACGAGATATCTCGTGATTGGCTGTGAACCCATTAACTAACTTCAAATAAAAGAAGAGAGAAAAAGGTAGTATTACAGTATTCATTTGGCAGCTCTAAAGTTTCTGTCATTGAAGATTAATAAAATTGGTGAAGGAGGTTGCCAAAGCGGTATTCATGCTTCCGATCCGTGCATAATGATAGTTACAATCTCTTTTTAAGAATTTTTACGTTAATACATTTAGCTTATTTTTATTCCATAAAATCGTCACGAAAAAATCGTTACTTTACGATAAAATATTAAGCAAGTTATGCCAAACGATTTTTTTTCTGTGTATGAAAACTTGATTCTTAATAAGACTCCTAACTTTTTTTCGGTGCGCCTTTAAGATTTACGAGACATTTAATGACTTAATGAAACTTATCTATGCTTATAAAAGGCAATGTTTGTATGTGTGCGTGTGTGCGCGAGATATCCAGACGAATCTATCGCACTTACAGCCATGAATTTTGGCACACAGGTAGACGTAATGGTGACTCAATGCACCTCGCAGCCAGAATTTTAAAATTTAATCTAGAAAATTTTTTATTTCACGTTTTGTGTTGTTTTGGGTCATTTTCGGCACGTTTACGGCTGTAGTATCTTTTCTAATGATAGCTGAAAAATAATCGATGCGAAATTGGATAGAATAGACAATTTTCTTTCTAACGAAATTTATTTTGAGCTTCAAACGTAGTTTACTGAATATTGAGAAATTTTTAAAAAATAGTCACTTTTGCCATCGAAATTTTATTTCTGTTTTTAAATTTGCTGCATCCGACGTTCTAATGACGCTATTATTATCAATTTTTTTTCAGCTTCTAACTGGAACGGTTCTCTCGGATTTAAAACAAGAACGGCTGAAATAGCCTTTTCCGTCTTTTTTAATTAATTTTTTCCTGCTCAGTTGAAAGATATTTTTCTGTAGCGAGCATATTCCTGCGGAAATTTCTCCGGAGCCTACCCAACATGCATTGTTGCAATTTCATTGGCTGACGGTGAAGAGCGCAGAATACGTCATAACCTTCAACTGAATGACTTCGATTATTATTTGCGGCAGTGTCTTAACGTATTTATGTCTCGCATATTTTACTCGCTGTACAATAATTATTTTCATGTTGCAATTTTTTAATATTGTATCGGATTAACGTACTCTGTATTGTTTTTCTACAGTTGAAATGTCATTATCGCGAAGAAAAATAAGCGGGGAAATCAATAATGTGTATCTTTTGTTTTGTTTTCAGAACTTTTTCATGACATTGTGGGCGGGTTTTTTTTTTCTCGTTTTGTTGAAGTTCTGATTCCAAAGGCAATGCCGTGCGCCTACTGATAGTAATTAATAAGACTTAAATTACATCAATTGATAAGACTTGAATTACATACACTTGTGCACGAATGCTTAGGACCATTTTTAAGATTTCGAAAAATTTGTACTTAATAGGAATTCAATGGTTCGCGATCAGTTGCAGAGAATCGTGGGATGTACAATCGTCGGAGCTCACATTTTACACTGAAGATTCGGTCACTAGGACATGACGGGGACTTCCACAAATTGATGAAGACGAAAGTTTTTTGGCCCACCCCATTTCACAGAAAGCTGATAATGAGTTGAAGCTTTCATCCATGGTTTTGTTTGATGTGAATACGGTTTATATGCATTTTCGTAAAAACAGCAAAAATATTCCAGAAAATATAAAAGTTTCTTTAAAAAATCCCTGATTTTTCCGCATATTTTTTACTTATAACATGCAGAGTTTTCAACCAAATTGTACGAAATTTACAGAATATTTGACAATGTATGAAAAGAAGCTTTGTTTTAAAATTTCAATCAAATAATTTGAATATTACAGGGAATAAGAGTAGTTTTATTAATTTCTTACGGCACATGCGCTAAATGTGGCGAAATTTTTCTTTCATAACTTCAAAGCCGGATATATTGAGCAACTCATATAAAAGTTCACGTTTAATACTGTTAATATTCAGAGAGCTATCGGCATTGCAACGAGGTGAATTTCGGTACACTCTAAGAGAAGATAAATGATATGTGTCCATGCACAAACTGAAATTTATTAAACGTGAATATTTGAGTAGTTATCATCGAAATGCAATTTAAATCATATACTTAATTTAGTAATATGCATGAGTATTCAGGATATTCATCTTCCATTAAATGCAATATTAGTGTTCGAAGATCCAAGTTTAAAAAAATATCAGTTTGTGCAAGAACCCTCGTCATTTAGCTTCTACTAGAGTGTACCGAAATTCTTCCAGCTGCAAGACCGATATCTTTCTGAATATTAACGATATTGAACTGGAAATTTTATATAAGTTCCCTATATGTCTGGCTTTGAAGTTATGGGAGAAAATTTTCGCTACGTTCGCACATGCACAGTAAAAAAATTATTTACTACAAATACTCTTATTTCCCGTAAGCGTCTTTTACATATTGCCAAATATTCTGTAAGTTTCGTAGAATTTGCCTCATAGCTCTGCATGTTACAAAAAACATGCAGAAAAATTATGGATTTTTTAAAGAAAATTTTATATCTTCACGAATATTTTTACTGTTTTTACGAAAATACATATAAACAATATTTGTATGAAACAAAACCAGGGATGAAAGCTTCAACTCATTATCCGCTTTGTTATAAAGGGGGTGGCCAAAATAACTTTCGTTTTCATCAATTTGTGGACGGTATCCTAAATGTCCTAGTGACCGAATCTTCAGTGTAAAATGTGAGCTGCAAAGATTATATGTCCCACGATTCTCCGCATCTGATCGTGAACCATTGTATTCCTATTAAGTCCAAATTTTTCGAAATCTTAAAAATGGTCCTTAGCATGTGTCTACCAGTGTATGCGTCATGTAGGTGCAAAAGTGGCCATCTCCACTTTACAAAAATGCGTGTTTTTCAAAGATTATATGTCCATTTAACTCTCTTGATGCTTCGTCATTGTAAATTGCATACCAGAACACATTGTTGAAATGCTTCGAATGCCTTGCAGTTTATTTATTAAATCTCATTTTGATTAGATGTGGCAGAAAATTTTTACATTTTCTCAAAACGTTCTATTCTTGGAGATGGCCACATATGCAGTTATGCGCCACATATATATTCTCGTACAAACAGATTGTTCCGTTGGCGTGGTGTGGAAGTTTGGAGAGGGAGTTCCAGCTCAGGTGTCGTCCTCGTCACCGAGGTTCAAAATTACTAGGCCCGTCCCAAAATAGCCCTCGTGTTGCTTCAGAATGGGACGTTAATATAACTAATCTAAGCTAAATTAAACAAACAGTTTGTTTAGAAATAAATTCTAATTTTTAATTTTCAACAACTCGAATAAGCACAGCTGTTGAACTTTTGGATCCACTAAAGTTTGGATGTTATTTTTCAAAGATATGTAGAACAGATAGTAGTCAAAAATTATCTCTCATATTTTTCCTGTTATAATTTTTAGCTTATTGCTTGTGATTGTTATCAGAATGGATGTAAAAGAAAAAGACAAAAAAAACTTAAGCCTATTACTCTTTTTTTTAAAAAATTTAGATCTGAATTCAGAAATAGTATAAACACAGATTAAGACATTTGTCATTTGTATTGATTGCGCAAAAAGGAGTCACGTTTGGAAGGATGAAAAGAAAGGTTTTAAAGGTTAGATTTTTTTGCTCCTAGGGATTTAGTGTACAGTTTGTGTACAAGTCATCTGTAAAACACGTCTTTTCTTTTTAATGGAGGTTTAATATGAGAGACCAACATTTAATTCTTATGTCAGATTAAGTCTATTCCGAACCTAGGTTCTATGGAAAAAAATGTTCGAGTTACCGTATGATATCAATATATTTTTGGCAGCCTTGCTGATTTCTCAGGTGACGAGTTCCTCTATATATGATATATCATTCTATTTGAGTTGAGTTTAATTTTCTTTGTTCTTGCAGGCGGGTAGTGCATCAAAATCAGCACTGTAATGAATGTGCTTCTGCCTGTCCAAAGAATTGCCATAACTTCAAGAATCCCCCAGAAGCCTCCATAGCAATGTGCGTCCCAAGATGTGATTACGATAAAGGATTCATCTTCGTGGGAGGAAAATCTGGCCAATGTTTACTGCTTCACATGTGTCTATAATGTCCACTTGTGTGATGTAGTTAAAAATTAAGTTATCAAATTTTCAAGTTATGCAATAAAAAGTTCAAAAGGCAGAAGATGTTTCCTTTTCCTTAAAAATTTTAGATTACAAATGAAATAAATATTAAAGCATCCTCTTAAAATTTGAATTCGGACAGAAAACTGTAAAGCATTTTTTCTATTTTCATGGCTCTATAGTTAAATTCAGTTGAACCTGACAATGCGGGGAAAACTATATAGTTAATTATTATAACTCCCAGTTAAATAGTGTTGCACCTGAAATTAAATGAAATGACCGAATATAATTTGTTTATAAGTGTTGAAACAACTAAAAACTAACTCAAGAGTTTCGACATTTGGTACGTTAAAATTATTGCTACTTGACTACTGCGTTTGTTTTTATAATATCACAAGATAACTCCGGCCCTGCTTCCTCATCCCGACATGCTGAAAGACCGGCTGCCGTGACGAAAACACCGGCACTGTGGCCGAGGGAAAATAGACCCCATTACGAGTGGCCCGTATGAATCTTTCCTCCTATGAGAGTACGACCAGTCATCTGAGATAGGCTCTGAAAGCCACATTACCTTAACAATATTCCACAGGGAAGACAGACTCTGCTTACTTACAGAAGGTTCTCATATTTGAGGTGTCCCCTTTAATGGAATTGGTTTCATAATATTATATTTATTTAACCCTCACAGGCTTTAATGCGCTATACCAAAATGGTATATGGCGCATGAAATTCGGAAGGGAAAATCTCAAAACATACATGTCATAACACAAAAACTATCTCTCTTTATATAAGACGTTTATGTGGATGAAAAATCAGGCCGAATTTCTTTATCGCATTTTGGCAACAGTTCGCAAGTTTGGTGTGTTTACATCGGATCGAGGAAACAGTCTGAGACAAAGATTTTTTTAGTTAAGATATTTTAAACAAAATAAATTTAAGTCTTGCAGTTTCAATTAGGCAAACGAATGAATATCCTTTGTATGCCCTTTTCAGCCAATCTTTCTTGACTAAATTATAACCGGAGTGAGTGTGTATACAAGTGAAAAAGCTTTCTGAGCAACATTTGCTTTATAAGAGTGCATGTTTTCAAAGAGTCTATCGTATCAATTTTGAAAAGCTAAAAGTAAATAATTATTATGGTTCTAATTTTGAATAGTTAATATGAACATGTTTCATGCCATCTTTTTCTCCCTAATATATCTTTTCTCAGCTAAAAGGTTGTTAAAAGGGTTATATGATCTCTAGACAATTCAAAAATTTGTGATGTTTAAAACATTAATAGCTACCCAGAGAAAAAGTGCTATTTTTCCTGACTAAATAATAATTGCAATGTGTGTGTGTTTCTACAAAAAGGGAAGCTTTTCTGTGCAACATTTCACTGAAAAGAGGATATGTTTAAAATTTTGGTGGAAAAAGCAACAATTTGGGAAAATTTTAAAAAAGGCTATCTTATCAATTTAGAAAAGCTAAAAGTAAATAATTATTATGGGTTTAATTTTAAATACTTAATATGAACATGTTTTAAGTCTCTTTCCTCCCTAAACTGTCCTTTTTTAGCTAAAAGATTGTGAAAAGGGATATATCATCCCTCGACAACTAAAATTTTCTGAGGTAATTTAAATGACTATCCAGAGAAAAATCTATTTTTTCTTGACTAAAAAATTATATAACATATACACACTCACTTCAATAAGTGAGTGTGTATATGTTACGACTAAAGCAAGAATGAAAGGTAAACCTAGAATTAACCGGTTAAGGTGGGAATTACCAAGGCTTTAAGGCTAAAGCCCGAAGGTTTCCCAACTCTTCCTTCTTTAACCACCTTTAACCTATTAAAACTGGGTCGAACCAATCCTATTCGGTTAAAGGCGGAAACGTTGGGAAATCTTCGGACTTTAGTCGCAAAGCCTTGATAATCCCCACTTTAACCGGTTAAACCTAGCTTCACCTTTCATTCTTGCTTTATCCATAACATATACAACTGGAGAAGCTTTTCAGATCAACGTTTCATCGAAAAGAGTGCATATTTGAAATTTTGGTCTAAAAAGCAAACATTTTTGTAGATTTTGATAAAGGCTACCTTATAAAATTTTAAAAGCTAAGAGTTCATAATTATTAAGAATTTAATTTTGAATAGTTAATATGAACACGTTTCAATCCAATTTTCTGCTTAAATTGCCCTTTTTTAGCTTAAAGGTTGTATAATGGGTTATATTATCTCCCGACAACTCAGATTTTCTGAGGTTTAAAACATAAATGGTTACCCAGTTATATATTATCAAAAGTTATATCTTTCTTCACTTTTTTTAATTATTGGAGTGTGTGTGTATACATGTGGGGAAACGTTTTTGAAGAAAAATTTCATTGAGAAGAATGCATTGTTTGGATGTTTGATGGAATGAAGTTAGGGCAAATAAAACTGTTGAAGAAATAGTCAAATTTCTATACAAAAAAATTTTAAACGACTGATTTCAAATTGATGCAAATCATTTTTATTTTTAAACATCTTAGAATTATATATTTTAGCATTCAAAATTCTTTCTAACATTTACATGTATGTCTCTCTGCTACCAGAAAATTTTTATTTCAGAAATTGATGGTTTAGTTTTAAGTAATTGATGAAAAATTGACGTTAGCAGTTCATGCAAATAAAAATTATTTAAATTTAATTTTAGTAATTAATGTACTCTTAATTACCTATTACTGGCAGAAATGTATAACTGTATGGCGAGTGACCGAAACGAGATGGTATCACATAGTGATCCCAAAAGAACCACAACGTGATTCTTGGAGGTTGGCGGAGCGAGCAGGAGTGGAGTCCCTTAGTTGTGTCATAAAACAAAAACAGACAGCATATGTCATACATACAACATTCATGGTTTCATAATATAAAATATATACTTTCATATATCATATATACTTTCAGTAACTAGAATTTAGATTGTGTTTACAATATTAACAAAACGTTTAATAGCGTTGAAGCAATTTTTTCGTTTTAAAATAATCTTCAACCCCTCAAGTTCTTAAAAGTCAACTGCAAACGACATCGTAACTCCCTTGCACATTCAGAGCTCACCGTTTTGCACCAGAGGCACGCAAACTCTTGTGACTCGTACAACGAGTATCTTAGTGCTTACATAAGCATTGAACAAATAATTGGTTTTCTGGATGGTGGAAATCTTTATTTAAAACTCTTAATAACATAAGTCTATTTCCACTGGCTATGAACCATAGTAAGACGTATTACGTCATTCGCGTTTGATTTAGCTGCTTGTAGTTCTCTAATTTATGTTGACTGAAGTTGTTTCTGACTAAAAGATACGAGATTTTTTTACCCTTTTAGATTGCCATTGGGTAATCTTTCATACTTTCTCTAGTTAGAAATGTGATCATCACATACGTAGTACTTTGAGTAACCTGCGTGAAACTATCAACAAGCTGTAATTTCCAACGGCTAAAGTTATTTAGTGTGTAGTGGCTGAATTATAGCTCACGCAGCATTTAATATTTGATTGTA
>BGPR01032771.1:0-17337 GCA_013235015.1 Araneus ventricosus | reverse complement strand
AAAAAATGAATGTTAGACAGAAATGATATTATGATTAAACATTTCGATACTAAACTTTATTGACTGTTGTATATCATATCTTATATGGATAAATGGTAATATATTTTATTGCTCATCTTAAGCAAAGTCCCGGGATGAATTCGGAAAGAATATATGGATAAACCATTGATTAAATGATTCATAAGTAGAAAGAGAGAGAAAAGTTCTTGAGAATTCATTTGTTCGTTTTTTTTTTCAAGTTTGATTTGAACTTTACTTTTGGAATCATAATATGCACTAATGAGATTACGATATAAATTTCTAATTGAATTTAAGTTAAAAGGCCCAACGATATTTTAGACAAACTCAAAAGACAAAACGCACTCCTTCACCGGCAGGACGCAATATATTAAAAGAAACTATAACAAAATATTAGCAATCTAACTACCATAACTATTGGGATTTTCTTAGGATTCATTGTGGGTTCGAACATCAAAATGCTGACAAACTCAAATGACTGTTAACGACTATTTTCGTGAAAATTTAATTAAAAATGCAAAGCACTCTAAATACATATTAATGGTTATAAATTCAAAATAAATACCAACAGTATCATAACCGCATTATTGTGCAGCTATGATTTAGAACCTGCATCTGTGAACCGGTTAAACCTGTATTGACAGACTATCTGACATAAGGGTGATTGAAATGTCCTTCGACAAACTTTAAGGGTAGTCAGGCATACGGAAACTTGCCATTTTACAATCAGACTTAGGGTCGCTAACTCAAGGGGCGGCTGCTATAGGAGCCTATTTGTCAGTGAATTAGAAAAAAGGCAACACGATACATTAGAAAAATTAAAACGCAGATTTAATGAAAGGCAAACTTACAATAGCACAAGAACATAGCTATACACATAAAAACATTACAAGTCGTAGACACAAGGCCAAATACAATGGCAAATAAGACGCAATTATAACAACAAACATTTAGAATGCCTAAAGGAAATATTCAATAGATTTTACCATACAAAGCATTAGATGCTTTAGTTATTCATGTAACCACATTATTGTGCAGCTATGAATTAGAACCTGCATCTGTGAACCGCTTAAACCTGTATTGTACATACTATCTGGCATATCATTAACTTTCACTTAACTAATTGGGAAATTGTATCCTTAAGAGTTCGCCTTTTGAATTTGCGATGCCATGTTCTACGGTAAAAATAACTTGTTTCTGTTTGCCAGACCTAACTTTAAGTTTGTCGAAAGACTTTCGAATCCCCCTGCATAGCTGAAAGTTTTATAAAACAATATTTTCGTTCGCTTAGTCTAGAAGGGTACTTTCAAGATTAAAGCTTCAACTCCAATGTTGCTCTCTTTACTTAAATAGGTATAAAAACGAAAAGCTCTGTCTCCAGAAGTTTTTGAGAAGCTTCGAAAAGTATCCTAAATCTACTTAAGGTATCCGACTGGTTTAAAATCGTCGTTTTTTATGAAATTATGAAAAAAAATTATGACTTAGTTTTGTAGCCTGTTTAATCAGCTTTCTAAAACTGTCTCACTTTTTACTCTACGTGAATTATAAATGGAGTTACAGGTGTTTTATTACCTAACTGTTCGCATTATTTTATGTTGCATGAAAACTTTAAATGTGTTTTCTGAGAAATGATATTTTTGAGGAAAACTGTCGACAGTAGCAATGATTTCTCAAAAAGTTGTTCAAGTATTGATATGAAATTTTCCGAGATTGTTTTCTGTAATATGCTTAATGTTTTCCTCTAAAAACTAAGGTCAATTTTAAAATCAAGTATTATTTTTAAGTGTTTAAATATAAACAAAAAGCATTTTATATGAAAAACTACCAGTTTAGTAACTATGTTCAGCTATATCTCAAAACTATTTTGAAGTACAAGAAATATTTTAGAGCATAACACAGATAACTGTCATAAAAATGTACTCCTACAAGAATTTATGTATATTTAGAATATGATTTTGTCTATGACTGTTAGCGTAAGGCAAATATTTTAGTCATTTTTCTTCAAATTTCTCAGTTTTTTAAAAAAATATAATTTTGAAAGCCTAATTTTACAATATTTTCATAGTTTTAAAACATATGCAGTTGAAAAATAACATTAAAATATATATATAAGTTATTTTTCAAAAAAATGTCTCCGAACACAGTCGGATACCTTAACCATTGAATCTTCCTTTCATTTTTATAATGTCCATTTTACTCTTCAATTGTATATTTTATTGATGAAAATTAACGTACTCGTATGAACACCCAAATTAAATTCGACCAATGAAGGGAGTCTTCTAAAAATTCAATCCCTCAATATTATAATTTATATAAAGTCTCATAAATGTTTGATGATTCGAAATTTTATAGGCTATACAAAGTTCATGACTATAACACATAACACATCGAGAATATATTTCTTTTTCTATTAACCTCTCTAAAAAAATAATCTAAACGTCTATAATATTTTTTACAGATATAGGTTAGAATCGGCTATATTTATATATGTAAAACAGATTGTTTAATGAAGCCCATAGCCCTAAGGAGACCTTAATCAGGCATTTAAACTCAGGCATTGATGTTATCTTCCAGAGCTGCGATATTATTATATCTTTATCTTTTAATTGCAAACACTTATTGTTATTATTCCTATTGTTAACTGCAAAAATAATTTTCCAATTCTAATTCTTAGTAAAACCTTGAAAATTTCATAAGATTATATATATATATATATATAATGTTTACCATTAATTTAGAAATGCAATTTCGTTTACAAAATTTATCTTATCAGTTTCCGTTATCCCTTTGAGAATAATGCAACAATAAATTCATATAAGCGCGATTCTTTCGTGCAGGAAAAAGCAAATGCATTACACTCACGATTCTCAACTGTGCTGTGAAAATGTCCGAAGGATCTGCCGTAGCGTCGTAGGCGAATCAACATTGGCGATGGTTATAATATACTTCATCCTTCCTCCCTGGATACCGACAGTGATGGACGTATTTTCGGCTGTCTCCATACTTAGTACTGATCCGTCATCTAGTGATCTCAATCGCGACTGCGATCCGACATAAGTTTAGGTGTTGGTGTGAAATTTATGCTGCCATGTGCCAAGCTGATATTGAACTTTCCTAGTGATTTTTGGTTTCTTGACGCTTTGGACTTCAAATTTTTAGTAATCTGTACTGCAAAAAGTGCTTGCAAGCGGACTGTGCCTTAGCAAGTTACTTCGTGCTGTTGTGAGTGTGACTAATTGAATTAAATGATTGGACTAAATTGTGCTTTTTCCATTGTTTAAATTTTAATTATTTCTTTGTTCATGACAATAGGGAGCTGACCGAAGCAGTAGGCCCTTTCGTTTGTTTTCTCCTACTCTTATAAGCTTTATCCATCACGAATGTTCATTCATAATATTGTTGCTTTAAATCATTTGAAAGATAAACTAACCCAGGAGTGCAATGATTTCTGTATCGATGGCCAAAATGATTTAATAAGTTAGTTATAAATATGGATTCGTGAAATTTAAGGCAGGCGTTCAACGATCATTTATACGAATTAAGAACCAAATTTATTCAACTCATAAAGCATTTGCTGACAAACGTAAAATAATTAAGCTAGAAAAAAAAATCAAGTTTAGAAAACGAACAATAATCTTTAAAAAGAGCACGAAGCTCTCATTATTTTTAGAAACAAAAGCGTCATTCTAATGTTGTCCCTGTCACACAGGGCAGAAGACAAAAATACGAGCACATTCACCTCTGTAATTCATTCAGTGCTTTTGCCACTTTGAGCGACATGGACAGAAAAAAACATGATTTTCCAGATCTGTCGCATACTTCAAATCATAAATCACTGATTAATATATACAAAATTCTGTTCCAGAAACTGATAATAACGAAATTTCCCCCGTCTCTAACCACTAACTGCCTCAAAATAAGGACTGTGATATTGAAAATGAAAACTCAACCGAAGTCAATAAACAAACTCAGAGACGTTCTCTTCTTCCACTTATCATAGACAATGTCAGTAATGCCAATAATTTCTTAGAGAAGATGTTCAAACTCACTAAAGTTAAAGTTATGGGATGTTGTCTCTAAGGGAAACTTAAGGATTTCCCCCTAACTGTAGAAACCCTCAGAGCTATCAGCATGCATGTCACTGAGCATAAAATGAAAGGATACACGTTTGAGCGTCCAGACGAAAAGGTAGTAAAGATAGTTCTTCGTCGTCCACCGCCTGACTTTCCCTTGGAGATAATTCAAAAAGAGCTTGTTTCAGACGTTTTTGATCCACTCCGTTTTGCTCTTAGGAAGAGTAGAAATATAAGTTCCAACATGCCCCTCTTCCTAGTGAACCAACCAAAAATAAATATATCAAAAGACAACTACGAGGTCGAGTCCATTGAATACGTACCGCTAAAAATTGAACCATTAAGAAGCAGAAACTTTCCTGGTCAGAGCTTCAACTGCCAGCAAATTTTTCACGATAGTAGAATGTGCTCGAGGGTCTCTGTTTGCCTTAAATAATAAGGCCCCCGCAAAAGCTCGGAAAGCCCTAAACCTCAAGGCCCTCCAGCGAAATGCGCTCTCTTCGGGGAGCACACATGGCAAATTTCTCCGGATCTCCGGAAAACTTTGTAAATGCCCCAGAACCTAAAGCTCTAGTTCCAAGATGGGCTGGCTGCAAAGAACACGCTCAGCCAAAAAATATTCCAACTATCCAAACAGGAAGAAAGCTCCTTTACTTCCGAAAATAAGGAAATGAAGAATCCCTCAACTACCCTTACTTCTGCAACTAATCACAGCAGTCTCCAAATCCCCAAGTCCAATTAGCAGCAAGCAAACTCATTCAGGCTCAGCTAACTGGTATAAATTAGATATTTTCAAACGTTCTGCGTAAAATAAATAATTTAAATAATAGCCAGCAAATTCAACAGTAATTCTAACAATAACTATATGAGATTCATTAACTGGAATGTGAATGGAATTTCAAAGGAAATCAAAGAACTGAAATATTTTAGAGCAGGCGAAACAGCACATGTAATAGGCATCCAAGAAACTCATCTCCAGCCTTCGGATAAAATCAAGGTTCCTAATTTCAACATCTACGGATCTTACAGGCATACTCACAGAGGTGGTGGTACAGCCATCCTTGTAAAAAATAGTATAAATCGCCATGAAATTTCCTTTTCCTCTTCAACCTTTGAAAATTCAGCAATTGTAATCGAGTAGGGAAACCACCTTGGTACAGCAAGATGGCTGTACCAAACAGCAAGATGGCTGTACCAAACAGCAAGATGGCTGTACCAAACAGCAAGATGGCTGTACCAAGGTGGTGATAATAATTTATAAACCACTTCACGGCCTGATTGACACAGTCGAACAACATTAATTAACTTTTCTGCTCCAATAGCCACATCATCTGCTATAGGGATTTCAAGTGTAAGCCGAACTGATCAAAATGGCAAAATTATTTATGACTGGGTCAACTATGGTAATTTCTCAATAATTGCTCTCCCCCCCCCATCCAACTCACTTCTCTCTAACTCATCCCATAAATTCTACTCTGGTCTTCCCGCCATTGTCAAAAACATCAGTGCATCTGAAACTAACTGTATTATTATTAACCCTAAGAAGCGAACACAATCCAGTCTTTTTGGAGTTCTAACATTCGGCAGTCCTACAAATCCACCTTAGAGATCTTATTACAAATAACTGGTCAAGATTTCAAAGTGTCATCTCCTCTACCGCTCCCAGGAACCCTAAGATTGAGAGCATTTAAGATATTGAAAATGCAATAGCTATACTAGAATTCTACATTACTGCTGCAATAAACCTTTTCAGCAGAACTAAAGCTGTAAATACCGCACACTACAAATTACCCTCTTACATCACTCGGAAGATCACATGTAAGAACCACATTAGAAAATTTCATCAATTAGCTAGATACCCGCCATATAAGTATCAGGAAAATAGACTTGGTGAAGAAATTGAAAAAGAAATGAGAAAATGGGACCAGAACAAGTGGACCGAAACAGTTTTGGTACTTAACTCTGAATACCACGCAGTGTATGGAATGGCGAGGAAAGTGCCAAAAAATATTCACAAATACTCCCCCCCCCCAAATAATGGGACTAAGGAAACTGTTCTTCTCAAATATTGAGAAAGCCAACGTTTTCGCCCACAATCTTGAGGGATCATTCCAGGAAAGCGCAG
This sequence comes from Araneus ventricosus, assembly GCA_013235015.1. NCBI lineage: Eukaryota > Metazoa > Arthropoda > Arachnida > Araneae > Araneidae > Araneus > Araneus ventricosus. The sequence continues at coordinate 11,121 of BGPR01032771.1, read as the reverse complement.
AACCATACGACACTGATCACATTGTATAGATGAGAATGAAATAGAACAATAATTCGCTTCCTCACCATCTACAGCTTTTTCTCAACTTGCCGGTCCAGACGAAATTGACAGGATAATACAAAATTAAATATCAGGAAAGCTTCAGGACCTGACGAAATTCCCGTCAATGCCTTGATACTTATTACTCCCAGCGTGCTTATATTCATGACGAAATTATTCAATAAGTTTCTTTTGTTCCGCCACTTCCCCACTGCTTGGAAAATGGGAAATATCACAGTCCTTTGAAAAGCAGGAAAAGATCCCAAGTTTCCCCAAAGTTACAGACCCATCAGCCTACTCAGCTCTTGTACTCAAAGAAAACAGAGCATTTTCCAAGCCATCCTCATATTATTATTTGTCTATTTGCTAATGGTTTTGCAATACTTACCTAAGGTTCTACCATCAAATTTGTTGCCAGGACATTACAAAGGCTTCTGTAAAAACTGGATGAGTGGTTCACCAAATGGAGAATTGCTGTAAATGCTGATAAATCACAAGCCATTATTTTGAGGGAGGGTCACTCAAACATCACACTCAACACCCTTGAATTCTTTGACGAAAAAATTGAATGCGTTACAGTAGTCAAGTAACTGGGGTTAATCATCGATAACAAGTTAACTTTTCGCTAGCACATACAATACTTCAAGAAGAAATTTTTGCCTAAGTCTCCCCTCATTGGAAAACACTCAAAATTATACTTTTACAAGAAAGTCCTCATTTTGAAACAGATTCTCAGGCCAATCCTGATGTACGCGGCCCCAATCTGGGGTATAGCAGCTCCAACTAACAAGGAGTCATCCAAAACAAGTTACTTAGAAGCATTAGAAATGCCCCATGGTACATCAGAAACGAAGTAATACATTCAGATCTTAAAAGCGAAACAGTGAATGAATTCATCACTCATCTTTCCGGACAATTCTACACTGGAGCTTTAAACCACCCTAATGACCTCATAGCCTGTCAGATCTCCTTCACATCCAACAGCAGAAAACACATATATCCATACTCCACGCCCAAATTATCTCTTCCGCTCAAGCCTTCTTAAAAGCAAATTCTTACCTTAGTTATTTGGCACTCATCAATTCAACCATTACTTTCAATGCTGCAATTCCATATTTTCTAAAATTCTCGCTCATGAGCTGAAATTGATTGTATGCCATAATTTATTACTTACTTTATTTATTTCATTGTATTTGTTTTTTATTTTTTCTTCTAAGTTAAATCTTCTGATTTATAATGTTCTATTAATGTACTGGTCTCGTGCTGAGTAGAGGTGCGGCGCACCGGGACTCTATGTGGTATATAATCTTCGTTAGACTTGATCTTTATAAATAATGCTTACGTCGCGTGGAACAATTTCTTGTGATTAAAGGGAACTGAGTAAATCCAAAAGAGGGGTGAAGTATTAAAAGGTTAGTTAGTCGTAAGCAAAAAAAAAAAAAAAAAATTCAATTTACAGAGCGGATTTCACCAAACTTCTATATTAAGAAGGTACGTTCAAGAGTTGGTAAACGATTGCAGCGCCCCACATCAAAAGCCAAGGTATACAGCAGTTTTAATTCTCGCCTTTTAGGATGAATCTATGTTAATCCGCACGGAAGGCCGCACGTACTTTTAAGACAAAACCAATTTTTTATATATATAACATTTCCAGCAGGCACACACTGTCTACCAATATGAAAGTTCGTGCGTATTTTCTAGATGTGATATTGTAAAATATCAATCTATAAGAGGGTAATTTTTAAAATAAGTTTGTAATGAAGCAAGTAATTTTTGGGACCCATGGCCCCCGAAGGGGGTTTAATCCCCGGTAATGGCAAATTGGTGATGCTGGATAATTTCAGTTCTGGGAATTAGATGATCTGCTGCTGTTGGAGGCAGAGGTTTGTGTGTGTTGAAGTCCATCTGGATCTCGTGGGATTGTTGCTGGTGCACTGTAAGAACTGGTGCCTGTAAAGAGTAGCTGCTGCTGTTGAGAGAACTCATATCTTAGGATGTGATAATATTTCGTTAACTAAAAATTCTTTTTGCAATCTACGCTGTCGACATTTCTCTGTTAGATGAAATTAAAACCAACTTCCTATATTATTTGGTTGCGGAGCTGTAAGCGAGTGAAAATACCACGAAAAACGTCACAATTTTTTCCTTTCCCGTCGCGCCATTAGTCCACTACGGAGAAACGTAAGTCTACGTCAAAAATAAAAAAATACCCCCATCAAATAGATCTTCTGGAGTTTCTAGCAGTTGCTTACTTTCTAATTTGATAATCCGGTCCTGAATCTGTTTTAACTAAACGTGTTCACAGGTGGAAAGCGATGAAATGAGAAGAATAGAGGGCGCTGCAATACGACCGCAAAGACGAAGAAATGTTTTCCAATTAAGAATGTGTACTGTATGGCTACATTTGAGGGTGCATGAACTAATCCAGGTTGATAGTATAGATTTCATGGATGCAATTACAGTATCCACTTCATTGTTTGATAAGTGTAGATATTTACGTGGATGAAGCACACCAGCTAAGATGAGTGAAAACCTATTTCATTGAATTTGTCACTTACAATTCTAAAGGTTTCAAAGACTTGATTAAAAGCAATAAATGTCCAATTAATAACTTTAAAAGCTAATTTTTGAGGTTTTAGAATTATTACATCAAACTAACTGAATCCTTAGAGGTTTAATTTCCAAATTGGTTTTTAACACTTATAAATATGTTTAATGCTTAATTTTGCATATTTATTGAAAATATTTTGTATTATTTTCAAGAATTGATTAAAGACAGAAACATTTTATCTTTAGAATTCAGATAAAGAAACATACATAATTTGTTGCCTTAACGTGGTCGTCTAAAAGTTTTTTACGTCGACTTCCAACACTAGATGTCGCTGATCGCAACTCGGCGAAAGCGATTTGCCTACGTATCTTGTTACCCTGCATTGCCTTCTCAGAGTTGAAAAAACGTTGTGAGCATGCGCTCTGATTGAATCTTGGAAAATTTTCTCTGTACATAACGTTGACGATATCATCAGAGCGCATGCGTATTACTATGTAGTTGTAATCGTATATGGGTAATTTCGTTTAGGCGTGAATAGAAAAGAGGGGTGGGTGGGTGAATAAGCTCCTCTTACAAACCGTTAAACGTGTTTCCTTATCGCAAACAAAATGATAGTAGGATGCTTTACGGCAGGTTCGGCTACTTTTTTCCGTAAAAAGCCATTTTTAGAATTATATTTATCAAAATAAAAATTTGAGACCGGAAGTCTGCAACTCGAACTGTGAAATATGCATTTTGAAAATTGAGTCTAAAATAATTTTTGTTTTTGCTAAAATTTATTTAATTTTCCCTTTTTTAAGTTAACAAAATACACTGCAATTCAATTATCTATTTTGAATTTTACAATAGCCGTAATTATAATCATAAGATAAAATTAGTAAAGTAAAAATAAGTGATTTAAAACATTTTTACATATAAATTATCATTTTTCTTTCGTCAGGCAGTATGCTTGGACTTCAAATATTTTTTATGCTTAATTTGTATGAACAATAAAATTAAAATATATACTTAACAAAAAAGAACAATATCAAGTTTCTAATGAGATTTTGTTGCTGAATTGAAGTTTTCATGACACCATGTGAAGATTTTTTTATCGTAGTTAAATTTAATTTTTTTATGCGTGTATTATTTACTAACATGAAAGAGTACTAAAAAATACTTTAAAGAAAATTGGAAGTTCAAATCAATCCACATGTTGCCGGAATATAGAATGCAGAAAACTGGAAGGCACGCACGTTTCCTAGGCATTCTATTGAAACCCAAATGACAAAGCGGCAAAGTATGAAAGAAATCGTCCATTCGATTTTATAAGAAATAAAATTAAGTGCAAATCAAAATAAAATTATTTCCTTCCTTGATGTAACATGTAGGTTCACATTTTATTTTGTTTTCTTTACTAAAAAAGACAAAAACTTCAATATGTGTAACTTTCAATTTACTTTACGTATTTTGAATAAAAGATTTTTTACGGCATTTTTATTTTTTCAGAATAACATTTGCATTTTTGAGGAATGCACGTCTTGTAAATAATAGAGCCTTATGATCTTTTTCATACTTTGCCTAAATAGCATTTGTCATTCTATAGAGTGGCTAGGTATTATATACAAGTCCTTTGGAAAGTATATAATAATTATCATATTTCATTCTTTGCCTAAAAATGCCCGGCATTCTATAGAATGCCGGCGTTTCATACATTGTCTTCTATAAGAAATAGAAGAGTGTCGTTTTCATTCTGGATTAGCATTCATAATATATATAAAGAAACCCAATTCCACTGAAGATCCGTCGTGTATGGGGTCTGTTGCACGCTAAATCATACGTAGTGGTCAAACATCCTCCTGTTGGTGTGGCGTGGAAGTTTGGAGAGGGGGGTACCAGCTCAGGTGTCGTCCTCGTCATCTGACCGTGGTTCAAAATTACGAGGTCCGTCCCAAAATAGCCCTCGTGTTGCTTTAAAACGGGACGTTAATATAACTAAACTAAACTAAACCTATCGAATTAAATATGATGCATAGATGATAGGCCAGGAAGGAGAGACGTGAATAATCTCTGATAAGTTAGAACCATGACTGTCTAAAATCCAAAATATTATTGTTTCATTTTTTTCATCTAAAACGTATTTCTGTTCTGCATACTTCTCAAAATCTTGTAATATAAATGAGAGTAAAAAAAAGGACTTAAATATGCAACAATATTTAACTCTGACAAAAAAAAATTAATTTACGACATAAAAGCAAATTAAATTCCAAATAATTTTAATGCTGTCTTTTCATTCAATTGAATTCCTTGAAAGTACAACCCGAAGCTGATAATTTTATTTTCATAGGATTCGCTAACAACGTGACACATATCTGAATTGATATCATTAAATATTATCAATAATGAAATAAGCAGAAACAGTTAAGAAACATATTTCAATTATATAATTAAATTCAAAATTATAAAAGAAAATTACGAACTGTTTTACTGCTACAATTTTCAGTAAAAGCATTTATAAAAAATTAAAATTAATATCCTTATTCCATTCCTTAGTTGCAAGCCAACTTTTTTACTGTTTCGTTTACGAAGTGTATATGGAGAAAGTCTTGCAATCGTCAAAAAATTCGAACTCGAGATGTTGACGAATCTCCACGTTTTAGACCTCCCCGAGTCCGAAAAACACAATTTTGGTATCATGTCTGTCTGTGAACACGATAACTCAAAAATGGTTAGACCGAGAGGGATGAAATTTGGTATTTGATCTTTACACACAATTTGTAGGTTTCTATTCAAATTTTGTACAAATCCGTCCGCGGGAAGTCTGTCTGTCCGAGTTCATGTGAATACGATAAGTCTAAAACTAAAATAGCTAGATGGATGAAATTTGGTATACAGTTTTATCAATCACCTAATTGTAGAAGAAAGAAATTTAAAATTCCCTGCCCTTGTAATCCTCTATCTTGTATATTTCATATAATTGTTGTGGTTATACTCCATTCACCTGTGATTCCATCCTGATATGCCACTACACCTGCATCTGCACCCTTATATTGCTGAATCATATCCTCAGTGTCGAAAAATAAATTGGAACTAACCAACCTTTATCCCAATCTACTTCATAAATATCATATTATGATTAGACACTAGTTATGAAGGTTTCCATCCTCACGTTCCTATTCACCTACGTCAACTACTTTTAAATGGTGAAAAAGGATTAAAAACAAGAAATTACTTGAAAAACAAAATTCACCACCGAGCTTCATTTTGGAAAGGACGATGATTTCCTCGATTTTTTTTTTTTTTTGGAAAAACTAAAAAAACTAAAATGATTCCATGACAAAACGAAAAATTCTTGCAACGATTATATTTCTAAGAAAATCGAGAATCAAATTAAAAAAACAGCATGCAGTTTCGTCAATTATTGAATTAATAGGAGCTGTTCAAAGTTGGTGTCCGGTATAACGGATACCAGGTCTGAAGGGGTTAAGACTTTACAGAATGAAATCCAAAGTCTCACAGAAACGAGACTCAAGTGTTCGAAAGATTCTCCCCAACTCAACCTTAACATCCGTGAACCCTCCTTAGACTGCGTATTTATATAAAACAATTTATGACTTTCAGGGTCCCAAGCGGTTCCCTACCGACCCTCAAGAAATTAAAGCCATTTGCCTACCTCGAAATTTCTATATATGTCGCGCTACAAACCGAAACTGGACCACTATTCGTTGGTGTGGAGTGGAAGTTTGAAGAATGGCGTGACAACTCATTTGTTCTCGTCATTGGTCAACATTCAAAATTACGAGGTATGTTCCAAAACTGCCTTCGTATAGCTTAAAACCTTGATGATAATCTAATATAAAACAACGCTGTAACAAAGAGTAGACAAAGAGTAAATGGGAAATCTAGCATTGACGTTCCTTTATCTTGAAATTTCAACTATTTCTAGAGTCAATGCTTGCTAGTTATAGCAGAAAATAATATCCTCACGTTAGTGTGGAGTGGGAGTTTGGAGAATGGTACACTTAAAATGGAAAGATTAAAATTACGAAATCCGTTCCAAAACCGCCCTCGTGTAGCTTAAAAACTGGACGTCAATTTTATATGAAACAACAGTATAACACAGAGTAAATTAGAAACTCCAGTATTATTACACTGATAATCGTTTATCTTGTAATTTCGATTATTTATGGTGACAACTTCAGAAAATATTATCTGAACGAATTTCATCGATTCATTGATGCCAAGTTTACATGCAGCAACAAAAAGTGTAAATAATATTTCGCTACTTTTTGGCTCAAAATTTTAAAATGTAATCAAATTTTGAGATTCTAAAAGTATTGCGCTGAAATTAGATAAATTTTGAAAATAATGATATTAAACAAGTAAATATAGAATTAAAATAAGCTCGATTATGATGCTTTTCATACATATGTCATAGGTTTCCGCTTTTCTTTATAAATATATAAATAGGGAGAGTATACTTATTCTCCTACAGTTTTGGTAGATTCATTCGAGTCCACAAAAAATAAGTAAAAATTAAATATTCGCATAATTGATGTATGTTTAATTTTTAAACACAGCACGAAATGACCCATATTAAAAATGAAATGTAAATATTTTTATTTTCTAGCAAATGAAAAAAATATTCTAGAAATGTTTACTGTATTTAAAAATATGGAGAATTTAAAAAATTGTGTTTGATAATTTTAGTATGATTGTAACTGTTCTTTAAGTTCTATCAAATGTTTATTTGCATGGAGAAGAATTTTGTGTTTCTGTCGCTGTGTTTATTTGTAAGCACAATTCTTATTTCGATGACAAACATTTACTTTCTTTTTCTTTTGAGTTTAGTACCCAAGGGTAAAGTTATCGTTTGGCACTTTCAATAAATAGCACGTTTTTTTCTTTCATTATTGTATCGCAACTTTGAAAAAGGGATGTGATTATTAGTTTCAATTAAGAAAATAATTTATATAAGTAGCCACAAATGCTAGAATAACTATCAAAAATAATCTTCTATACATTATATTTAATTAAATCTTTACATCTTGTTTAAATCAATAAATTTATTATTGATGATAATTACAAGAGTATAGACAGCGAGATAGATGGAGTTAACTAACGTATATAATCAGTGGCGGACTGGGACTGAAAATAATGGGGCCCACACATTATCTATAATCGTAACATTAATTACATTAATAAATTATATGTATTTAATTTTTTATATTTAATTATATATTTCATTTTTCCGCGTTTTTAAAATAAATCCCTTTTAACACCCTTTAATTTTCTATGTTTAAAATAACGAAACTATGTTTAAAGTTATTTGATTTTAAATTCCGTAAGTTAAATATTATATAAGAAACGCGGACCTTGGGTACAGGGCTATTTTATTTATTTGCTTTAGAGAAAGAGTTCTTTTTTCTCTCCCATGTTTCCTGGAGGCCCAAATTGTCTTCTGTTTAAGGGGGCCCACTTGCCATCGGGCAAGCTGGCAACCTCGCCAGTCCGCCACTGTATATAATAAGAGCGCTACAAAAGAAATCTGGTTAATCGCAGTGCAGCAGCAGAAACGAAAGAATCCCCTTCTCTACAGCAGGAAAAAAAAAAAAAAAACTGCAATAAAACTGCCACCCGTAGAGGAACCGTTTAGCTTACTTTCGACCTTGGAAAGAAGAATGCAATTACGCGGCAGCAGGGAGGGAGGGACTCTTCACGTTCTAAAGAGACCCAATCGTTGTATTCAAAGGTTTTCCGCATAGGGTTGCCGAATTACTATACACACAGGACAAAATATCGGTTTTCAAAAAAATTAGACGTTTTTTCATTAAAAAGAATCTTTAACTGTTGAGAAACTATTATTAAAACTCTTCATGCATATTTATTTTCTTCAAAAATGAACAAAATTAGCTTTTATTACTATGAAGGAGTCGAAGAGCATATCTGACCGGCACTTTGGGCGCCATCTATCTTCACCTTTACGTACTAAAAGAAATTAACGAAATTTAATGAATATTTTGGGTTTTTTGATTTTTTAAAAATATTAAGAGCATTTTAAGAATTTTGGAGTTTCACACATTACTTACAGTGATATGTCGGACCATTTTGACAAAATTCTAGACTTCAACAATAGATATTAGCGGTACTGATATGATTTTGGTGATTTATAAGCTTTAGACAACCACCTTAAGTTCACTATTTCCGTTATGTTTGAATTAGAGTATATAAATGAAATATCAAGAACCTTTAAATAAATTTTACCAGTTTTTCTAAAAATTAAATTTTTATAGAAAAATTCAAGTTCGTGTAGTTCTTCAAATACATAGGAGAACATAATTAGACTTCGCTAGTAAATTAACTTACGGTGTTGAAGTTTGCACACGGAGTAGGTAAACAAGATATACACTCCGAATTTCTTCGATGCCATCTTATTACACATTCCTGTGACCACAGAGAAGAAGAATCAGAGGTCTCACTCGGCAATTTGATCAGCGCCTCCACTCTCTAATAAAGAGAACTAGCCACTTCGATACCCGTGCCGTTCCAAACGGAACACCAAGGTCGCAGCCATGTTTGTTGTTTTCGATGTCGATTTTCATAAGAACAGGTAAGTTTAATATATGTTTCCTGACTTACATCAAAGTAGATTTAAATTAATCAAAAATTTATAACATTTAGTTTTACTTTTATAAATAAAATGATGAAGTTTAGTGTTTTTCCAAGCTGACGTATTCTGGTTAATTCCTTTGTTGGCCACATATGGCGTACTGTCTATGTGAAGTGCAATGATAAAAAAGTTGCCATTAGGGTCTATTTGAGTGAGACCTTTAATTCTTCTCTGTGACCACCTTTTGCTAACAACGGCTCTCCTTAGAAGCTATATAATCGGTTGGAGCGCCCCCTTCAGCTCTAAGAGAATTAAGCGCCATGTTTGCGTCCTTCTTACAAGGAAAAACAGATATACCAATAAAGCCAAAATTTAAAAAAGAAGGTAATACAAGCAATCCTAGAGTAATTTGTAAGTAAACGAAAAGCAAACAACAAAACAAGGAATCCATTCTAGTTCACTTTTTCAAGGGCTAAGAACTATTCGAAATGGATTCAAAAGAATATTTAGGGAATTTTCTGTAAGAAGCAAGCCTTTTAGGCTAAGACAGAGCTTCGCATAGCCCGAACTCCCCAAACAGAGAAACCAGGTAGCAAATCCACAAGAACAAACATCAAAAGAAAAAGGAAATAACATTAACAACGCTAATAAAACTAACAAAATTTTAGCCATCAAGCTTAATCAACCGTAAATACAGCCCCCGTCCTGCCAAAGCACCCGGGTTTTCACTGAATGACAGTCGTGCGATAGCGACGAGTACTGAGGTCGGGTCCTAATGGCCAACACAGCCTCACGGCCCAGCCCCTCCCGTAGGAGGTACGTACTATCACTGGAGGAGGACTGCCGCCCCCCAATTCATGTACCCCGAGGCGGGCGAGTTCCTTCATATACAAACCTGAGCAACTCATCCACACTTAGTGGTGCCACTTCTATCGGGGAGATCAAGCTTAATTAATAAGCTTTCATAAGGTAAAATCAAAAACTTACCCCATGAAGAAATAAGCCAGATTAAAATATTTGCTCGCGCTTTCGAGAAAAGCAAAACATTAAACACTAGTTTCCGTGGCGCCATCTATATTCCCTTAAGAGGAATAGAAAGGCAGAAAACAAGAAAGAAAGAAGAGGCCGAGACAGGAATCTCTTTTCTAGTATGGGAAGGAGACCAATTCAGATATATTAAGAGAGAAAAAAAAGCCCTTATTTTCCATTTTCAACTAAACAACACAAGGAAAGCATGTTGATGCAGACAAGCGAGACAAAACAATTTTTATAGCCGAATGTTATACGCTTATTTTATTGGAATAGAATGTGGGAAACGATATTAGAACAAACTGGATGGTTTGTCTGGGAATATACTGAAGCATTCCTCGAGATGAGAAATGTGAAGTTCAGGATGTTTCAAAACTTTTATCGGAAATGATTTGAATGAATGAAAAATTTGAGACATAATTTATTTATTTTTCATATCAAAATGTGTGCTATTTCATGAGTATTTGAAATGCTCGTCATATGGAGAATAGTATTATCCAAAACAGATATACACGATGATTTTTTTTAAAAAATTGACACTACTCAAAACCATCTGTAGCTTGATCTATCAGCTGAGATGTTACCAAATTTGGTAATGAGGCTATGATGAGACGGGATAAAAATTCCAGAAAAAAATTAATTTAAGAAAGAACCAATTTTGTCTTCTATAGTCAAAAATGTAATGTTTCTACTATCATTATTGTTAACTATCATAATGTTTTTCAAATTATAATTCCTGTAAATTATATCCTTCATAACTTATTATATATAATACAATCTTGAACCATTTCGAAAAATAAATTTTATATAAAATTTCTGTTTTCATAAAGAACTATGGGCGTGTTTGTGCTGAAACTCAAAAAAAGATGTATTATCAGTCAAAACTCGCGATTTCGGAATTAATTTGTCGTAC
>BGPR01032770.1:0-17340 GCA_013235015.1 Araneus ventricosus | reverse complement strand
CCCCCCTTCAAATAATAGAAAGGTATAACATCATCTAAAGAAAAGACTATTACGAACTTATAGTGTAAAAGTGAAAATGCCTGTGCTGTACACAGTGCATATATTTCCTTCTTTTTGTTTATTTTGTTTTTCTTAAATAAAATTCCCGTGTCTTGCCCATCAAACCGTTCAGTGACCTTCCTGGTCACGGGTACGGGGGTAAGAGACGGCGTTCTGTTCTGAACATCAATATTTTTATTAACATCAATATTTTTATGGATTGATATCTACAGGGTTCCCATTTATATCCGTTACCCCCCTCCCTTAACTTCTAAACGGTGACATCCTAGGTCATAAAGTTGGTGTCTAGGTATAGTAAAAAGGCTATGCGCTACTCGATGAGACAAATTACAGCGCCATCTATCGGCAAATTTTGGAATTATCGGTCCTATCTCGCAAACGGTGAAAGATACGAGAAAGAAGTCAATTAGAAAGTTGTAGAGCACTCTCGATTTAGTACGAAAAGATACCTTTCGCACATTAATACTCAAAACAGAATGTAAAAATTAAAATTTGTTTGATTGTGATTTTCAACACTATGGCGTCGTAAAACGCGAGCGAAGCGAGAAAAGACCACCTTACGGACTAAATACCATGACGGTGCCCTTCTGCATAAGATTTCAAATGTCAAGCACCTAATGGAGATGTTCCAGAATCAAGTCATCGGGTATGGTGGTTTCGTGGAGTGGCCCCCGCGCTCACCTGACTTGACCCCATTGGACTTCTTCTTATTGGAACACATAAAATGGCAGGTATATGCGACCCCTCCGCCAACATTGCAGGATCTTCGACGACGCATTACTGATGCTTGTGCCTCCGTAACACCTGCCACGTTGCACAATGTGCAGCGAGAAATCCATTCCAGCGTGCAAATGTTTATAGTGGCTAACGAAGAGCAGTTTGAGCAATATAAATAAATGATCCAGAAGACAGGGGCGTGTCTCGGTTTCTTTCTTCCTTCTTTTCGAAATCGTGACCAAACAAATGTTCATTTTTTACATTCTGTTTTCAGTATTAATGTGCGCAAGGTATCTTTTCGTACTAAATCAAGAGTGCTCTACAACTTTCTAATTGACTTTTTTTCTCGTATCTTTCACCATTTACGGGATAGGACAGGTAATTCCAAAATTTGCCGATAGATGGCATTGTAAGTTATCTTATCGAGTAGCGCATAGCCTTTTTACTATACCTAGACACCAACTTTATGGGCTAAGCTGTCACCGTTTAGAAGTTAAGGGGGGTGTAACGGATAAGTGGGAACCCTGTATAATATTAACTTTGACTTTCTTATCATTTGTTTTATTCAATAGAAGATATTGTTTCCACAAATACAGTTTTTCTAAAAGTTCTGTCCTCCGAAAAATTTGTGGATTGCAGATGTTGTAGGTTGGGTCTCACACTAATTAAAACCAAGACATGAAAAAGCCAAATGTATGAGAATCCGGTATTCTTTAGAAAGTCTAGTCAAATTAAACGTCATCTGTTTGTTGGTTCTTCGCACTCTTTTAGTTAACTTGAGGGATTTCTGCTTAGTGAAAATGTAATTTTGCAATCGAATTTTCTCTCACTTCCTGATGTGCTAGAGTTTTAAAATTTTGTATACTTGTGTGTTTCCGTTTCCGATGTACTTTTAATATATTTTTCGAACTTAATTTTCAATTATTCGATTAATTTAATTAACTTTTGGCACCAAACGAATAGCACCGCCTGTTTAATGATTAATAAATTAGAAACTAAGGAGTAGAAAATAATCAATACTTTCTAGTATACTAAAAAATGTTTGCTATCTTTTTTAAAAAAAGGAATATATTTAATGAGTTTATTTCTTCGATATATTATATTATATTGAAAAAAGAAGTCAGAATTTGCACAAAAGTCCAGGGTGTCCGAGAATAATTAGACACATTTCAAAAATTAATAAAAATAAACTAATAATGTTACAATTATGGTTTTTCTTTTAAATGAGAGCGCATTTTAAAAAGTATTTTTTTCAGATAATTTGCGTACAACTACGACGTTATAAATTTGCTACAGTGAAATATTTCCATTCGCAATTGCTACCGATCAGCACAAGCCGATGCGCGTTTTCTGGTTTCCTTTTTTAGTTTTTCTTGAATATCTCGAAAACTATTCAGTTTCCGAATTACATTTGATTTAACAAATTAAAGAATGTAAAATTCTATACAAATACATGATTTTATTTTTCTTCAGCTTTAATATTTTCGCAGATAATGTCTCTCAAAAATTGGAGAATGCCAGTAATTTATGACGACATACGGCCTACCGTAACGGCGCGTTACCTATCTGAAAAAAACTTTTTTTTAATATGCGCTCTCGTTTAAAAAAAACCCACAGCTGTAACATTAGTAATTCTTTTTAATTAATTTTTGAAATGTGTCCAACAATTCTCGGACACACTATATCTTGGCATGCGTTATCAATTATTACAAAGTTGTCGCGCTCTGCTTCCTTGGTGCACTCGCGGCAGATCTCGCTTACCGATCATGAGGAAAACAACTCAACGATATTGTTAGATTACAAAAAATACAACTACATCATTTTTCGGCTTTACCAATATTTTCAAATATTTAAATCTTCGCCACCAAAGTTTCTTTAATATCGTGTGGCATCTTTCACAACTTTTAAAATTTCTACGGTAATTTTTACAGTTTATTAAATATCTAAATTGTTCTTATCTATTTTCTTAGTAATCAATTTAATTACTAATTGCCTTAACTTTTTATGTCATTTGTTTCAATGTTTCAAGGTTTATTAAGTTATAAATCAATTTAATTTAACGGAACTATTTGCTCGCCATTTTGTAGGGCGTATGAATTTTTGTGTGAAATGACTTTAGCGTCGCCTGGCTTGGAGAGATTCCTTTGTGTGCAATTTTAAATAGATTGGTTTGATTGAACAAGAAGAAGATGGTGCACCTGCAGGTCCCGAGGGCCGTTAGGCCTTCAGGGTGCTTGCCCCTGAGTTTTCTCCAATGATTCTGAAAAGAAAGTGATTCGATTTTTAAAAAAAGAATTTTTCCATGATATAGTGTAAGCATGTGGTTATTTCGGTATTCAATGATGCGTTTTGTATCGAGCTTGAACTGAAGCTGAATTTGTTCACGTTTGGAATTGCGGTTTTGAAATTCGTATGTGTTCTCTTCGAAGGAAGTTTGTGAAATAACCGGGACAAAATGTGCCAATCCTAAGGTGTATAACAGTGATTGCTTCCTTGCATGAAAAACTCTGCTACTTGGTGGCATAAGGATGCAAGAACCTTTTTCTCAACATTGTTCCTGATTGATTCTCAAGAATCACCTGTGGATCATTACAATGCTTGCTCCATATTAGTGTTCTTGAATCGCCTGTAAATCACTACAATGATTGATGTTTGTGTTTTACCATCTGCACCATTTCTGTGGTTTAACAATGAGTGGTGACATTTCTGAATGTTTGTACTGCTAAATATGTGCAAGAAAGAGTTCCAAGTCAAATACTAAGCAAAGAAGGCTTGGGTTTTCAGGCAAAAAAAATTGAATAATTGATTATACAAAATCTTAAAAAAATATTTGTTTCCAGTGATTCAAGACCCTTTTTGTGTCATAAAAAGTCTTTTTAGTATAATGAGAGTGTGCCCAGTGAATGTTCGAGTTGTAATTTCTTAGTATCTTTTTACAATTTTTAAGCCTGCAGTGCTTTGTTCTATATGCAGCTATATGTTTTCATTTGGCTTGTGCATCAATCTCTGTCTTTTCAATATTCTTAACTTAAAGTTGGCAGCGTATAACAATTTAAACATTTATCAATAAAAAAAATATTTAAAATTTTAGAATTTTGTTTTTATTTAATCTCTCTGTTTTGTTTTCCAATACAATGTACTGCTTATGTTTTCAGCTACTTCCTTTAGCGGCCAATTATTTTTGGGTGCCTGAAAAGGTAGGTGCTCAATAGAGGTGTAGCAAAAATTGTATTTTATTTGTATTTCAAATTTTTAGCACCATTTATTAAAAAATAATTAACATTTCAGTAATTAACAGATATTGTATCCAGAAAGATTGATGATGGCTTTTTGAGAAATAATATGGTAAATCTTTTGTAAATTTTTGTAAATAGGTGTATTGTATTTACTTACGTTGTATTTTTAAAAAAAAATATGTCAAGCTTTTCAGTTCAATGGTCTTTGCATTGGTTAATCGGGCTTCCTGCTTCATTTCTAATAACATTGCTTCTGACTTTAAATTCATCCTGTTCGCCACAGTTTGTCTATTTCTGTTTTGAACAAAGGAGACAGGATTTGTACAAAAGTTTCTCTTGGACATGCATCATCAATTATTATAAAGTAATTGATTTTAAGTATGTTAGCACAAGTGATTTTTTTTTGTTATTGCTTTCAAATAATATCATTTCCATCATTATCCTGTCATGAAATTTATAGGAAATCTCTTTATAAATATTTGTTAATAATCAACTGAAATTTCCATTCTTCTAAAGATAATACAAATATTACAGACTAAATCTTTGTGCCAAATGTTTTCAATGAACTAGTTTCTTTCTTTCCCAAATGCGTCTTATTCTTCGATCCTTTTAGAGGTGTCGAGTAGATACACAAGGAAAGATATGATTTCGCTTTTCTCGAGTTTTATTGCTCAATGAGCACGAGCGCATTATTTGTGAATTAGACAGAAGGTTCTTTTGAAAGTGATAAATTCTGAAATGATGGGATTTTTGAAATCTAACAGAAAACTTTCAAACAGTTCGATGGAATTTATTCCTCTAACTGTTTCCAGGCTGAAAGTTGAATTTTGAGGGTCTTCAATATCGGCTAAAGCACTTCCTGGTTATTACTGCATATGTCACGTTTATAATAGATATGTACAAATCATCAAATCACAAAATTTATTTTTATTAATTATTATTTATTAATTTTTTGTTATGATTCAAAAGATGCAGAATATAGAGAAATCAGTGCATGTAATTAAAAAAAAGATTCTTTATAAATATCACAATTTTTAATTATAGTTAATAGGCCATGAAAAAAATGACGGGAGGCTGTCTTTTTCAAACAGCCGCTGATGTTAAAGGCGTAGGACTACTTTACTCGCGTGACTCTTTTCCGATTTTAAAATTTTTTTTGTAACATCTCGTGTTATCCTTTATCTATAAAATAAGACATTAGTTATGTTTTTAACATATGTAGTTACTGAGATATAGATGATCGTGTCACCAATTCATGAGTATTGTTGCCCAAATTTGCGACTCAGTAGTCGCTGACCTGCAATTTCGATTTTTAATTTTTTTTTGTAACTTCTATTGTTACCCTTTATCGCTAAAATAAGACATTAGTTATCCTCTTAACATATGTAGTTACCGAGATATTGAGGATATCCCATACAAGTTTTTTGCGGCGTTTTGGAGTGTGAATCAAATTGGGACCCCAATGGGAGGAACGTAGTCTTACGTTAAAATTAAAACGAATCATGGCTTAATTTGTAACGGGGAAATTGATTAACAAATAAAAATCCACATGAAATACAGATATTTATGATTTTAATTTGCTGTAATGTAGAAATCCAAAACATTTCAAGAATATTCTTATTTGGTATGCATCATCGAAGAAAATTTAGAAATTTCGAATCTTATAATTTATCTTCTTTATTTAATTTACTAATTGCATACTACTAATAATAAAATAATTAATATTTATGATTTATTTTAATTCTCATCGCTTTCTTTTCCCAAAGAGCTCAGAATTCACGCAACAAGAATTTATCTTGGTAGAATACACTAAATTGATTTTAAATGCTTGATTGCAAGTTTTATTGCATATATAGTTGACACCTCATCACTTATCAGTAAATAATTTTTCCGGCAGTATATTTTGCATTTTTTTAAAAATAATTTTTACCTTTTTCTACCTTGAAACTCTTAATACAAGATGAATTAATTATCTCTCATCCGATGATTATAAAAAAATTAAAATCTACACTATTATGAGAAAAATAACTATATAAACCTAAATTTTTATACACTTTATTTAACTTGACTTATTTCAAATATGTAACTGTGGCATTCGGCAATCTATTTTTCCCTCTCTTCCTGATGTGCAATAATTTTATAAATGATGTATTTTTATGTTCTCAACGGTGATACACAATCTTAATATTTTCACAACTTAGTTATTAATTAATCTACTAATTTAATTAAGTTTGGTTCTATATGATTGGCATCACCTAGTAGTAAATTTGAAAAAAAAATTGATTTAAAGATTTCATTAAATTTATAATAATAAATTATAAAATTGCATGTTAAAAAGTAGAAAATAAAAAAAATCCACTTTTTAGTATACTAATGAAAATGTGTTTTAAAAATCTATTTTTATTAATTTTAACTTATTATACCGATATGTGTGAAAGTATTAATCACATTTTTATATATCTTAGAAATGTTCCCCATTCTCCCGTCTCCATGCAAGTATTGAGTTGATTCCCAGGGGAAATGAATGCATGTTTCATTTTTTATTGATGAACGTAACTTCCGCCAGCACATGCGAGTAATACTGAAAGAGCTTTCTCTTAAAAGCATTCAGACTGTTCGAACGAGAGCTCAACCTGAATTTTAAAAGAAGATTCTTCAGTAGCATACTGTTTTTCTTCTTAGTTTCAAGTGTTTCTTCTTAATTCAGATTTTTTTTTTCTTTTTCTACTTTTATCATTATACATTCTGCTGATTGCATACAAACCTAATGCATTCTCACAGTGCTTTTTTTTATTTATTCTGAAATATAGGAAATAAACTTTTACGATTTTCTTTCACTTTCGATGTATCTCTTTCTTTAGGATCAATAGTATTTTAATTTTATTCTATGTATAAGACAACTTTTTTCGCATCTGTCAGTTTAAATTTCACAGTTTTCAATAACAATTAGCATAATAAATATCGTTTTTATTCGGAATATAATTCCTTCCAACTAATGTGTTGTTTCGAACTCTACAGCAATTGAGTCGTATTGCTGCAAAAGTGGCCATCTCCAAATCAAAAAATTCTTCATAAAAGGGGATTTTCTATCACATCTAGCCAAAGTGAGGTTTAAAAAAAGAGAGTGGCATTCGAGGTATTGGGATAGTGTGATTCAGTTTGCAATTTATGGTCATGAGGCAAGAAGAAGGGGGAAGTTATTTAAGTGTTTTTTTTTAGACGGCTAGTTTTGCAACAATCTGAAATTTAATTATATACGCCAAATTTTATAGAAAATTTGAAACATAATAATTTTCGAAAAATATTATTGAAATAAGGTATAAGTATATATTTTTACCATAAAAAATAGATTCAATCAAAGGAAAACATTCAGATACTTACGGTCACATTTTCTCCAAGCACATACAAAATATTGTCTGTTATACCTCATAATTTCTTTTCCATTCTTCCTGTCCTTGAGCTTGTGATTGTAAAATGTTTCTCTAGAATACGTCTATTTGTCGGCATTCTCTCAATTCGGTCCAAAATGTATCGTCGGTAATTTTGTACGCGATGAAGTTTCAGAGGGTTCACGATTGAGCCTAGAGTGACGATTCTAAATTTAATTTTTGTGATACTTCTCCCTTTTTTCACCGCTGATTTTCTCTCATCTGCCTCAGATTTATGAAAGTGCTTATTTGTCGGGACGTATTTGAAATGTCATCTTGCAGGTTGTTTTATGAAAATGCTGCTGATTTTCTTCCAATCATAATCAAGGTAGTCTCTCTCTAGCTTGAAAACTATCCCACTTCCTGAAAGAATTTCTTCACGTTGACTTGGTTAAACGCCGGACTCAATTTCTCTCACTTTTTTTTCAATTCGAGCAAGCTCGTAGTCCGGGTGGAATAATATAATTCTTTGGATTGGGAACTCTATCTTCTTAGGGTGCCCGGGGATATGCTTAGACAACAACATTGAAGCATAAACATCAGTGCGGTGTTTCTGCTTTGGCCTTCACACCCATCAGCCATATATCTGAGGACCATAACACCTATGAAGTCGGTATTCTGCAGCCAGTGAAATAAAGCTGATGAAATTTCATTGGAAACCTTTGGTAATTTATGTCTCCTCAAGAGGACTGGAGAAGGATTTTTGGCTAGGCAAAGTTTCTTCGTCAGTCAAAGCCTAAGATAAGTAGATGCTCCTTTTTTTTCTCTTTGAAGTACCAGAGACTAACTGTGAGTGACTCGATTTGGGTACCGGAGTGGTAAAAATGCCATATTATTTTTTTAATGTTTAGTTAACTGCTGTGTTAATTTCTGAATTCAGTCTTATTCCGGCAGCAGTGAAATTCAATACACTTTAATGTATTTATGAAAAAGGTCGCAGTGTTCAAAGCCGCTGATTATCGGTCTACTCCTCTCTTTTATGAAGATACAATGGACATTTTCGTGGTCTTTATCCTCCTCCCGGTCTTACAACCGTCTTTCGCATCCACTTTTATACATAAATAAATAAATTATTATGCATAGAACCTACCGTTGTTCTTTTGAAACTTCTCGCTTCCATCCAGATGGATCTCTTTTACGCTAGCGTAACTGATGAGGAAGAACTTCAACATTTTTCTTCATCTTGTTCAAAACTGCGATAATTCAGAAAAAACAAACTCGAACTTATCCCAATGTTCACATTATCAGCAGTAAGCCTGCATTTGGCAGGGTTTCACGAAACTACCGCTGCGCTGCCTGGTGGATTTGGAGATGGTCGGTTTTGAATCGGCACCTATTAGTGGAGATGGTCAGTTTTGAATCGGCACCTATTAGTGGAGATGGCAAGTTCTGCAGAACACCTTGATTTTCGGGCTCATTTTAAACATGGATAGGGCCAGGTTTTGAACATTTCCGGGTTGCCAAGTGATAGAAGACATCGTATAGACTTAAAATCTTTAAAAAAAACCGCATTTGTGAATAAAATGGAGATGGCCACTTTTGCAACTACTTTTATAGTATTTTGGTTTGTATTTTTTTATAAATTTATTCATTTGTATTTTGTATATTTAGAAATATTTTATTTTGTATTGTACTGTTTGTTTGTTAACATGGAAATTCATGAAGGCTGAACATCTGTCCTCAGAAATTTAGTTCTCAAATATTTATTTATTTATTTAAAAGAAAACACGCTTTAGACACAACTCTAGTTACAGAGTACAGACACAAAAAGTATTACAGAGTCAAATTCAGTCGTCATATGAACATTAAAAATATGGCAAGAATATAAAAGTTCTAAACACTGAATTATAAAAACATTTACAAACGTATAAATAATTAAGAGCTGAATACACACAATCACAAAAAAAATTGAAAGACATCCTAGGATTTTAAAAGTTATATACAGTCATCCTAGTAACATAAAAACACATTAAGGATTTAAAAAATATATGAGCTAATGACATTCTCACATTTACGATTAAGGAGTTGGAAAACGTTACATCATAACAGATATTTGTTGTTCTTTGTAATGAAAGTTTTAAAGGAACTTTTACTTTGTGTCGTTTTCTTTAACGGAGCTTATTTACGTTTTTGAAACTTATTGTTAAGGTACCTTTTAAGTGTTTATGTGTGACACAAAATGTCTCGCTTTCTGAAAGTTTTTAAGGCCATGATGCCTTGTTATTCGGCGTATTTTTGAACGTTTTTTCACGAAACAATATGAAGACTCACATCGACTTATATATCTCATGGAAACTCCTCAAATAGAAAAGTAAACTTTTATGTTAGCCTTCTTTCGGAACATATTATTTTTTCATTTAAAACAATATTTACTAATCATAAAAGATTTAATTGTGAAATCGTAAGACAAAGAATCCAAAAAAAGCTTCAAGCTTGTTGCAAAATTGATCAGCCCTGCTTAAAAGGAATACTGAAACTCAAAGGCTAATTATATAATACAAATTTTATCAAGATTTATATGCCTATATCACTGAAGGTTTTTTTGAAAGCTTTATGGATTTTCTTATTTTTGCTTTTATAAAATATTTTTAATAAATTGAATTTCAAAAACGCACTTCATCAATTCAAATTCACATATTGTGATAACACTTTAAATTAAAAGAACTTTAAATTCCAAAAATGCATTTCAACTGCATATTCTATGCAAAAACGGCAACACCTGGGAAGTACAACTGAGCATTTATAGGATTGAATTTCATTCTCTCTGAGCTCACTCTCTCTTCACTACCAGATACAGCTGATTTATGAAAAGTGTATTAATATTAAGTAGATATTAATGGAGATAATTACCTCGAAAAGTATTTTAAATATGGAACAAAATCTCTATCTTATACCTGCAATGAATAAATAATCGATGGAAGAATTTGTTAAATTAATTGATCAAGAAGATTGAAAGTAATGTAACACTACAGAGGGTGTCAGCACATTTTTAGACGATTTCGTTTCACTATAGGAAAAATTCGTTTGCTTGGAAAAATTTATTTTCACAACAATTACATTTTTGAAGTTATAAAGTATCATCTGCTACCTAGAAGTTTTATTTAAATTCAAAATGGTACTTTTAAAGAAGCAATGGATGGAAGACTACGTTTTTGCTCTTTCCGAAGGGATTCAATTTTATTCTTCTATTTAAACACTCTGTGAAAGCCGTGGTTTTTGATATGTAAAGCCACAATAAGCAATATTGTTAATACAAAGGGAAAAAATCGTCCAAGTTCTGTTTCAAGTGAAAAAAGTTTTTCAAATACGTATCCTAGGAAAAACCGCAGTTCTTCGAATATTGCAAAGCTGAGATCTTTAATGTTCAAAGCAAATCCTCCAAGTCAAATGTTTGTTGCAAAATCATTACAAGAATCAGTGTGAACTGTAAAAAAATTCTTGACAATGATTTGAATCTCAAAGAGGCAAAAAAAAATTCATCGTTTATATCTACGTCACATCGCTGAACGCAGAACACGCTGCAGAATTCTTTATGAAAAGCATTTATCCAAACAAAAATGGAAAAAATGTTGAAACAATAGATGGAATTTGAGTCTATTTAAATTATTGTAAGAAAAAAATTCAATTTATTATCATTAAAGAGGAGAAAAAACTTAAAACATGGTTCAAAGAATCTAAAGAAAGTTTTTCTAAGGGAATTATGATTGCTGCTGATTCTTCATATAAGACAAAATAAAAGCAAAGAGTGTAGATAAAAATGTTACGATCAACTCCACATACTATCAGGACCATAATTTATCCACAATCTTCAAATATGAAACAATATCTTCACAATGCCATCAGTTCAATAGAACTGCACCGAAACGAAGCAAGCAGCCTCACATCGCAATTCACTGTCAATTTCTTGGAAAAATATAGAACAAAACATGGATATTAAGACTATAACCTTCACTGATATTCCTGGTAAATAGTTTTGTATTACTCATGAGTTTTTGAGATTTATAGGAATTTTAAAATCCTTATTAATCCAAACGTCGACCTACAAACCTTTGTGGGCTTTGGAAAGCTGTTCAAGAGGAATGTGACAAAATACCTCTTCCTATTCCACAATAATCATTATTGTCATGGAAGTTACGATGTAGAAAGATTTTTAAGAATACGGGTTATCAAACTGAATATTGAAAACACAAAAATATTACGTTAAATATTTCTATAAATACCATTAAAATGTGCGAGAAGCCTCTGTATCACTTACTCACCGATTCGAGTTACCAAAATATGCTCCAACTCAAAAGTATATTGGAACATAGTTGTAAAAACTGAAAAGATAGGTGAAGCCCCTTTAAAAAGTAAAGGATGAAAAATTGGTAATTATAGAAAAATTGAGAGCAATACAGTGTCATTTTGATAATTGTTTTTCAATGTATGGAGTTGGAGTCATTTCGTGTGAAGAAATTAGTCATACGATAAATGTAAATATCTTATTCTGTATCTGTCCGCTTGTAGTCTTACTTGTTGTTGTGTCGTCACATCTTTTAACCTTCTTTCACTTTTCTTCAAGACGCACAATAGCTGCCGAAATTAAACTAGTGAAGTTGAATTCGTGTGTATCAATTGAGTTTGAAATGTCCCCAATAAAAATTGAAGAAAAGAGAAGATCACATTACGATTAAGACTTTTTTTCATGCCAACGATATAATTAACCGTATTTGTAAATACAGGGTTCCCACTTATGTCCGTTGCACCCCCTTAACTTCTAAACGGTGACAGCTTAAGCCATAAAGGTGGTGTCTAGGTATAGTAAAAAGGCTATGCGCTACTCTATGAGACAACTTACAAGGCCATCTATCGGAAAATTTTGAAATTAGCGATTCTATCTAGTAAACGGTGAAAGATACGAGAAAAAAAGCCAATTAGAAAGTTGTAGAGCTCTCTCGATTTAGTACGAAAAGATACCTTGCGCACATTAATACTCAAAACAGAATGTAAAAAATTAACATTTGTTTGATTGTGATTTTCATCACTATGGCGTCGTGAAACGTGAGCGAAGCGAGAAATCCAGTCCAGAGTGCAAATGTGTATAGTGGCTAACGGAGAGCATTTTGAATAATAAAAATAAATGATCCAGAAGACAGGGACGCGTCTCAGTTTCTTTCTTCCACTCTTTATGACATGACAATTTTCGAAATCGTGACCAAACAAATGTTCATTGTTTGCATTCTGTTTTGAGTATTAATGTGCACAAGGTATCTTTTCGTATTAAATCGAGAGTGTTCTACAACTTTCTAATTGGCTTTTTTTCTCGTATCTTTCAACGTTTGAGAGATATGACCGCTAATTCCAAAATTTGCCGATAAGTGGTGTTGTAAGTTATCTTATCGAGTAGCTCATAGCCTTTTTACTATACCTAGACACCAACTTTATGGGCTAAGCTGTCACCGTTTAGAAGTTAAGGGGGTATAACGGATAAGTGGGAACCTTGAATATATCGTAAATAAAAAATTTTGCAAATTTGTGTTCGTATATATATATCTACAGTTGTAGGAAAGTAATACTTATGTTAATGAAAACTTAGTAATTAGCAATGGAAAACGAAATAAATTCCCAATGTACAAAAACGCTTCAAATATTTCATTCTTATTCAATAAGCATCGATACCGTCATTCAAAATCAATAAACAAAGCCTCCAAAATATACAAATAGTTATTGTTATGAATAGAAACCTCTTTCAAATAATCAGAGGAACTTATATTTCTTAACTATTGAAACTTTACGAAGCAATTAATTCAAATTACACGGTAAAAACTGTACAAACTCCAGAAATTACTTCCATAAGACACATATTCTAAAAATATCCATCATATTGTCTCTTTTCTGCAGGAAAACATTAAATAGCTGGGAGACGGTGTGACATTTACAGCATGATCGCTTGAATATTTGCGTTTCCAGTCGTTTGGATTCGTTTGCGATAATTATAAATGCCTTCGGATGGAGGTTCGTGGATTGAAATGGTTCTTTGGGGCAATTAATGAAAGCTTCGTTCACGTCATTTAACATTTTGTGCAAGATGAATTTCAGTTGTGCGATAACAAATCATTATTTTATGGTCACCTTCCTTTCCATAACTTTCATTATTAACATTTTCCTAATGAATCATAGGAAATAGTGAAAAACAGCACTGGAGTTTGAATGTGTTACATATTTTATATTTTACCACAGAAAATTCATTAGAATGAAAGAATTTATAGAATAAAATACTCTTTCAAATATATTTTATTGTCATCATTCAGAATGAAAGATACCTAACAAAGGATACATTTGAAGCAAAAGTCGTATTGTATAAATATGATATTTAACTTCAAATTTGTGAATTATTGCATTATATGAAAATCGATATTTTATATAATCATTCTAATCAAGCTGTAGAAAGTTGGCTAAATTATAATGTAGTCAGAATAGAACGTATACAATGGATAATAAGGCACCACTTTGAAATATTAATATGTAGTCAGAATTCACCGTTACTGATTCTCATATATTTTAAACTTTAAAGCTCGACTTTCACGAGGGGAGTGTTTCAGTCTATTTGGAGGGTATCGTTCCATGATTTTTTCCAATTTTCAGTCCATTCATTTAGGTGGGATATTCATATAGGCTCCATGCAAACCACAAAAGAAGTCGCTTCATTCCCCTAGGTCTACTGTGCCTAACACTACTCCCGCTTTCCCGAGAGAGTTTCACTCTCCCTCCCCGATTTTGTGGTTTTCGCTTTTGTGAGAGAGCATCGCCCCCTTCTCCAGGATCGTATTTCACTTTTATGACAGAATGTGCCAAACAGAAAACGAACGAAGTTGGATTTCAGATTTTTTCGACCACAAGATTGCACTTCTTATCGGATATTCGCATTGACGACGGGTTTGGTACGAGGCACTCTCAATGGTGTGGAGCGGTGTCACCTTGAATGTACTGTGAGAGAATTGCCTACTGTGCCTAGAGTGTTCAGATTTCATTTTCTTGGTGGGGCCTCAGAGATAGCCCCAGGCTTTCCCTAGATGAAGACTTATCGGGCGTCCTTCTGCTTCCTGTTGAACGCAATCACGACTCCATTCTTGATGCATCTAAGGGTTGTGTACAGTTGTCAATCCGGTCTATAAGACCTTCCCTGTTCGGTGTCTGTATACAGTTTTCACTGTGTTCGCGGCCCTAATTTTGCTTGATCACTCTTGGTCAAAGCGCCTAGTATCAAAATGAAGAAATCTGACATAGCTCCCATATATTACGGCAGGTTACATTCTTGGAAAGTCAGGGAGACGTTTAAGTTTCGCTTGGAGGATAAACCATGAAACTTCTAGTCTGAAAGTCCAGGAAACCTCCAACTCCTCACCTCCAGCAGTGAGCGAATTGTTACTAAAGCGGACATATCCGTACCATTCCTTGAATAATATTGCTTCAGAGCGTGACCAGCCAGAGAACACCTATAATCTTCTTTATGTTCCTCAGGCATGTCATGCCTAAACCTATTAGGTCGGTAGTGGGCGAATATAATTTTTCCAGACTCTGCAGCTACTCACCTAGAGAGTTCACTAATCGTTGCAACTCTATAGCGCCGTGCCTTTAATGTCGCATAAATCATCATCATTCGTCGTAAATTGGCTAATCTTCCATTAAACCCGTACTATAGAATTTGTCACATAATCAGGATATCAGCCACCGAGACACTTTTCCCCATTCTGCAACTTCAGCGCAGCTTAGTCGACTTCAAGCCCACCGAAGGCACTCCACCTCCTTCGACACAAAGCCATTTTGTTAATGTTTTATAAATAATACAGTAAACTTGTGTATTGTATGTTTCGCGATATTTTACATTTCAAAACTGAAAGAGCAAAGAGTTTAGGAGAAACGTTGCATGAAATTGGCTAGCTGCTTTACTGAAATATTGCATTAAACTTATAGAGATGATCATTTTAATCGGTTCTAATGCTATGAATGGCTCCGACGTTTCAAACCGGGCAGAACCTCCACGAAAGACCATTTGACGTCAACGGACATAGTTCATATCGAAAAAGAGCGTGTTTTGATTCGTGGAAATCAGCATTTAAATAGCCTCAATTAATAAATATCCTTGTTAAATTCAAAGGTCCATGAAAATAGCTGAAAGAGTACAAAACTATAGCCAACCGAGTTCAAGGAGGAATGTAAAATGCACCTAAGCAATCTAAGAAAATCCTCACCTGATGGAGGGTTCATGGACGATATGTGATGTGTTGAGAAAGTAATTGCTTTACGAACGAGACATGGTACACGTGGTTAAGCTACACGACATCGGATAAAATGGAAGAAATTTGGTTACTGAGTGTATATCTTTTGATATTCTCGTGGTCATTACCTTGAACATATGTTAATTTATGGTATTTGGAGCTATATAATTTTATTTTTGAAATTATTAGTCAACCAACGTTGTGGCTATTTTCGCATTGTTACTATAACCTTGAGGTATTCTTTTGTAATACCCCAGTATAAAGTTATTCTTTTTTACTTACAAATGGTAAAGACTCGGTTAAGTGACTGATTTTCGAAAGGAGTACAAAGGGAAAAATATTATATTTTTAGGTTATATAAGATTCCATAGGTTAAATAAGATTCCATTTGGTTATCTAAGATTCTTCTTTATACTTAATTAAGGTACTTAAGGTACTCAAAGTACCTGCTATTAGATAGCTTGACAACTTAAAACCACATTTTCGTCTTTAGAGCTCATATGGATTATATCCGGGTTGGTATTGTAGAAGATGCACTTTCTTAAAAAAACCAGCGGGA
This sequence comes from Araneus ventricosus, assembly GCA_013235015.1. Classification (NCBI taxonomy): domain Eukaryota; kingdom Metazoa; phylum Arthropoda; class Arachnida; order Araneae; family Araneidae; genus Araneus; species Araneus ventricosus. The sequence goes on along the minus strand of BGPR01032770.1, from coordinate 1,082 downwards.
GTGGCCTCCCCTAAACTTTCTCGTATGCTTTCCCAAAAAGGTGCTGTTTCCCCTCCCACCGCGTGGATAAATTAGAAGACCACATACCAAATTTCAATTATCTAATGTAAGTTACTAAAAGATTTGCACACATCTAAGCAGCCTTTTAGCTTGCCAGCAATATCTCCGATCTGATTGTTACAAATTTATTACCGATAGTTGTAGTTGAAAATATCATGCACATTGGCAGAGTGCTTAAGAAATTAAAAAAGCATGAAAAACAGAACTGATGAATCAATTGACACTAATTTTGGTTTGTTACTTTATAACTTTACTTTTAACAACTACTCTCGTTCTGTCAGAGTAAAAACATTTCAAAATCCACTCAGAAAAAAATGCATTACGAAATATCTATACTTAGGGGGTGACGAAGGGGGTACTGTCGTGACCTTGAAACGTCACGGTATTGTGGTTTGAGACTGTATTACATCAGCATAACTTAGATACACCATTGCTGTATATTAAAGATTTTCACGTTGCAATTTTTTTTTTATTATTGTTTTGGAATAACGTACTCTGTACTGCTTTTCTACATGTCATTATCGCGGGAAAATCAATGTGTTTCTTTTGTTTTGATTTTGTTTCAAAACTTTTTCGTGTCATTGTGGGCGATTTTTTTTTCATGTTTTTGAAGTCCTGATTCCACGGGCAACGCCGTGCGCGTTCTGCTAGTATACTTATAAAAGGCAATGTTTGTGTGCGTGTGTGTGTGTTTGTCTGCGATGTCCAGACGAATCTATCGCACTTACAGCCATGAAATTTGGCACACAGGTAGTCGTAATGGTGACTGAATGCACCTCAAAGCCGAAATTTTAAATTTTAATCTAGAAATTCTTTTATTTAATGTTTTGTGTTGTTTTGTTTCATTTTTCGCACTAATTTCTCAATAGAATGGTTTCAAATAACTGTGCGACAAAAATAGATAGACCATCGGAAAGAGCACACGATTTCCGTTCTAATGAAGTTAGTTTTGAATTTCTAACGCAATTTACTGAATTTTGAGAAATTTTTAAAAAATACCCAGTTTTGGCATCAAGATGTTA
>BGPR01032769.1:0-17340 GCA_013235015.1 Araneus ventricosus | reverse complement strand
TTGACTCTGGGTACTCTGTGAGGCGTACGGACTTTTTCTCTCTTATTTTGCGATAAAAACGAAATGTATCAACAATACAGTAGAATACCGGGAATCCGAACGCATTGGGGCTGATCTTTGTTCGGATTCCCGGGAATTCGGATTATCCGGAAAATTCGGTAAAATACTCCTGTTATACCAAATGCAGAAGAGAATTGACTCTGGGTGCTCTGTGAAGGCGTACGGAAAGAGCACGCGGCGTTTCGCACGGTACAGTGGCAAACAAGTTGAGGGTAGAAAGAAGATATCTGAGTTTCTTTCTACTAATTAAGGTTCGGTATTCATTCTTAAAGACCAATTGGAATTCTTCTTTTAAGTTAGGAATAAACATTAGCTTTGTTTCTGATTCGTAATTCTTATTTTCCCTCAATTTTTAAGTAAAAATTTTTCAGAAAACTAAAAAGAGGTGTTCGATTATCCGAAATTTCTTATTCTTGAGGTTTCGTATCCCGGGGTTTTACCTATCATATTTAAAAACAAAACTGGTATATTTTTAAAATTATACTATGGCCAAAATATTGCACACATAAATCAGAAAACCAGCTTTTTAGAGTAACAAACTGAGGTCGTCTCGAACAATGGTTCTAAAAGCTTTTGAATGGAAAATGCCCGGCATTTTACCAAACGATAGATAAGAGTGGTTTTCCAGGCGATACAAAAAGAAATTATGTGTTTCTGTAGTTGCACGTTCGAGAGCTGGCGTAAGAAGTGTCAAGGGGAAGGAAAAGAAGAAAAAAAAAAGTTCTGGATGGCATCGTGGCCAGATTGATTCGCTATCTGAAGGTATTTTCGAAATCGTCTGCAAGTATACATCCATTGTGTTCCGAACATCCGAATGCCAAACGAGATTTCCCCCTATCTTTATAGCCCGGACCCAGCTGCTGTTGAAAATCTTTCGCCTGGCATACCAACACTCCAAAAAATAATAAAAGCTCTCCAAAAGAACACAATAGAAAAGATTAAGTAAGGAATACGGCAGAACACAAAAGCGATGCCATCCCAAATGTCAAAAAACGGTTCTTAGAAATATTATTTTCGTTTGACATTTTTTTCCTCCTCTCTCAATGTTCCATTCCTTCTTTTGGCCTACCGACCTTTTTTCATCATGGCAGGACCGTTAAGTGCCACTGCAGGGATTCAATACACCCCTCCCCCCATTTTGGATTTTCCACCCGCCCCCGCCTGAAGGGGGAGGGGGGAGAGGAGAGCGATTGTGACAACAAATTGAATGCATGAGGGAACTCAGGGGCAGGACTCGTTAATGGACAATCTTTTTTTTTCTCTCCATACTTTTCTTTCTGCTGGAAGATTTTTCTAACTTTTTTTTGACTCTGAAAGATAGCAGAGAAATTTCTTCAGCTCAGCAATATCTTTCGAGCGTTGACCATAAACTTTACTTTCGTTCGTAGAGTGTAGAGTAACTGCTGCGTTCCTTCCTTTTTTTTCTTTTAAAAGAAGGATTACGGCCCGCCATTACCAAGAACATCAATCTTTAAGCTGCTGGAAATACCTCACATACCTCATACATGTACGTTCGAGTTGCCTTCTAAAATACATAAAAGCATTCTTTGTTTCACATAGGAAACATTTGTAGGAGGTTCACATTTGATGCTGATGCTTCTGCCAATTATTGTATACTGTTTAGCAACGGATTTGGAAACCCTCCTCTCTTTTGCGCATGCGCCGGCGGAGTTATTTTCATCAAAACAGGGGGAAAGCGAAGAACGGAAGGGTGATGTTTACATTTTATTGAGCATGATCTAACGAAGAACTCCGGAAATGCGCTCATATGTCTCATTGCCTGACACCCCTTTCCGGTGTCAAATCGTCCAAAAGTGGTACTCTCGGAATCCGTTGCTGAACAGTACTTTTGCTATAAGAAGGATGAAAGAAATTCGGAATTCTACTCAAGTTCTTCTGCCAATTATTGTATACTGTTTAGCAACGGATTTGGAAACCCTCCTCTCTTTTGCGCATGCGCCGGGGGAGTTATTTTCATCAAAACAGGGGGAAAGTGAAGACCGGAAGGGTGATGTTTACCTTTTATTGAGCATGATCTAACGAAGAACTCCGGAAATGCGCTCATATGACTCATTGCCTGACACCCCTTTCCGGTGTCAAATCGTCCAAAAGTGGTACTCTCGGAATCCGTTGCTGAACAGTACTTTTGTTATAAGAAGGATAAAAGAAATTCGGAATTCTACTCAAGTTCTTTAAAGCGGCATATATCAGTCTGTCCCCCCTCTTAACCACACTACATCTCTGGTTTTTTGGTTCCTTGGAAATGCCGCTCGATATAATGATCCATTTGTATGACTACATGAATGCAAGTTTGTAAAACTCTTGTGTTTGGTCATTACGCCATATATATTTTTTTTCCCTCACAAATAATGAGCTCACTGTAATCTCGCAACTGTTTCCCTCTCGCGCCTTTACACGCTCAAACAGATGGAAATCCGATGGTTCTATGTCGGTATGTTCTGGCGCCATTGTTCATCCCATTTGGCCAATATTGTGAACTGTCAGCTGGTGCAGCATGCGGTCTCGTGATGCAAAATGCGTGTAACTTTGGCCTCATTGTTCATAAGATACCCTGCGGCTTGTCCAAGAACGAGTAATATTGTTCTTTGGAAATGGTCATTCCACGTTCGAGAAAGTCTTTGAAAATCACCCACCTGTGATTCCGAAAGAATGTAGCTATCAATTTGTTGTGTAACATGGAAAATCGCTGCTTCTTTCCACGAGGAAATCCAGAATATAGGTTAAGTTGTAAATGATCATTCAATGGCGAATCCAGGGAGGCTCTGTCGGGCTGCAGCCCCCCAGAGCTAAGTCAGAATTCTAGATTTTATTGTTCTTTCAATTGTTTGTCCTTAATTTCCCTTTTTTTAAAAAAAAGAACGTGACAACGTAGCTTTCTGGCTTAACGGGCTCGAAAACTTTTTTTCTACTTTTCTAGTCATCCCACTTGTACTTGTAGCATTGACGCGGTCGAAGACATTCTTTGGCTAGATATTTCACTGTATTTTTTATTAAATTATCGAAAGTGTTGTAGTGTTCTTTATGATTCTTATTGTCAGGTGAGTAAAGTTTGCAAAGTTAAAGTGTTTTGATTTACATAAGCCGTGAGGTTTGACATTCGCTACGGCGATACAAAATTTTTATGACCTCCGCCCCCCCCCCCCAAACCCGAATCCTAGATTCACCACTCTGTGATCATTGCTTGTACCAACAACATTTCGTTTATTTAGTGCTTATCATTATCGAGCCACCGTGGATCATGAATTACTTTTTGACCGACGTACGTAGTTACCCAATAAGTTTGTTTAGGAAGATCCCAGTGAACCAATAATAACTGGCATCGACTTCTTTAGAGTGCCACTTTGGATTTGTACGATAACTATAGATAGTATTTTAGTTGCTTTCATTATCATATTAATAGTAATAACTACAATACATTAAAATAAGGCAAGTATAAGGAAATATGTATAGTTCATGATATACAGGGTTCCCACTTATATCCGTTACACCCCCCTTAACTTCTAAACGGTGACAGCTTAGGCCATAAAGTTGGTGTCTAGGCATAGTAAAAAGGATATGCGCTACTCGATGAGGCAACTTACAACGCCATCTATCGGCAAAGTTTTGAATTAGTGGTCCTATCTCGAAAACGGTACAAGATGCGGGAAAAAGTTCAGTTACAAAATCGTAGAGCGTCTTCTATTTAGTGCGAAAAGACACCTTGCGTGCAGTAATGCTAAGAACAAAACGTGTAAAATGCGCATGTGCTTGCTGGCATTTTCAGAAATTTTGACGTCATATGACACGGATAAAAGGAGAAAGTGTTATTTTTCGGGCAACAAATGACTCCATTGTACTTTTTCTTGTGGAAATAACTCAAACAGCAGGTGTATGGACCTTTCCGCCAACATTGCAGGACGTATTACTGTTGCTTGTGTTCGCGCACCAAATATATGCTAAAACGTGTGCAAAGTGAAATTTAAACAAGGACTCGTATCTGCATTGTAGATGACGGAGAGCACTTTGAACACCGAAAATAAAGGTATATTGTGATAACTAATTGTTTTTTCTCGTTTTAACCAGTTTAGAAACGTCACAGTTTCGGAAATCGAGAACAAACAAATGTGCACTTTAAACGTTAATTTCATCGCATTAATGTGTACAGGGTGACTTTTCGTACTAAATCGAAGACGCTCTACAATTTTGTGATTGATCTTTTTTCCGTGTCTTGTACCGTTTTAGGGATAGGACCGCTAATTCCAAAATTTGCCGATAGATGGCGTTGTAAGTTGTCTCATAGAGTAGCGCATAGCCGTTTTACTATACCTAGACACCAACTTTATGGCTTAAGCTGTCACCGATTAGAAGTTAAGGGGGTGTAACAGATATAAGTGGGAATCCTGTATATTGATTGTGAAGTTAATTCATTCGAAACTTAATAATTTCCTGAACTTGCTGTGTTGCATGATAGCCAAGCTCGCCTCCTATCTTCATCAAATTCCTATAATTATTCTGAACCCAAAATTTCGAACCAGTTTCATTTGGAGTGAACATATTCCGTCTGCATATTCTAGCTAATATGATATCAAAGGACTGAAAATGCTCAGGATAAGTTTTTCCTCACATTTGAAGCCAAACGTCTTTCTTTTCATAATTCCTCTTTCCCTCGATGTAATTTCTGATAGAAAAAATTAGATCTGGGTTAGTTTGATCAACCACAGTTCGTGATAAAAAAACACAGAAAAGCAAGCCTGGAAAGAGAAAGTGGAAATTCGGGGGGAAAAGGGACTGGGTTGACTGCGGGCCCTTTTGGAACAGAAGCGTAGGTCCATGCTAAATCGAGTTATGGAGCGGGGCAGGGGCGATGAGTCATCCCGGAGCACCCCCACTTCCAAAAATCGCCTGCCATTTCTCCTGCTCCCTCCTTGCATTCATTATGCACCGATTAATGGATTAATGGCTGTTTGATGGATGGAGAAATTTGGGTAGAGGGAGGGGATGGAACAGATTCGACATCCGTCCTGTGCCCCCCTCTCCCATTCTGGTCGAGCGTTAATCGCCGGGGGTTTGACTTTCGGGTTTTTGAATCCCCGCAAGTGTGCGCAAGTGGCACAAGTCTGCTTAAAAATCCGGGAGAGAGTTTGATATCCGGTCGGAGAACCGTCCGGCACCGGAAGTGAAAGCACCCTCCTTGCACTCTATCGTTGTCTTAATTTTAGGCACTGCAGGGGCGGGATGGGGGTGGAATGAGTGCAACATTTCTCCCTCCCCTATGTGGGACTTCTGTTCATTAGTAGAGACTGGAATTCGTGATTGTCAGGCAAGGGCAATGCAGTTTATAATCGCTTCAACAGGCAAATCAAAAATGGCGAGTAAGAGTTAAAAGAAATGTGTGCGTTGCTCAAATCAGAAATTGTTTCGCAATTTTCTACCCTAATTCTGAATTCATCAAGACTGCACTGTGCAAGATTGTTCCATTCATTTGTCAAATGGGAAAAACTACGTGCATTTGAAATAAATACCAAAGCTAAGCTATTACTAATTCTAAGGGTTCTAGAATCGACACTGACACTTAGGAAAACTACGCAGTTGAATTTAAAAAGTAATATTTAATAAAAAAAACATCTATAACTATGACCGATAAATCGACCCGAAACGAACTACATTCTTTCAAGCTTACTCAAACAATACAATCAAAACCTACGCTACAAAACTATAGTTCGAGATTAATTCTAATACGGTGGAGAGCGCCCTCTTGTGATGAGGCAGACCAAAGGGTTAAACTGGAACATTTTCCACAGCTTTGATTATTACGTACAGATATGAAGCCAAACACGGGTCTCAAAAATATAGAGAAAAATGGTTGCTATCATTGCTTTCCTATCTGAGCATGAAAGGCAAGATGTATACCAAGTTCACATATACATCTTGGTATACATCTTGAGTACCAAGGTACCAACTTTAACTTTCCAGCAAGCTGAACCAACAAGCTCCAGATTACCGGACATCCCCCCTCCCCCTTCAATAAAGAAAGGTAAAACAACTTCTAAAGAAAATAAGACTATTACGAACTAATAGTGTAAAAGTGAAAATGCCTGTGCTGTACATAGTATAAATATTTCTTTCTTTTTGTTTGTTTTGTTTTTATTTTTTACTTAAATAAAATTCCCGTGTCTTGCCCATCAAACCGTTCAGTGACCGGTCTGGTCACGGTTACAGGGGTAAGAGACGGCGTTCTGTTCCGTACCAAGGTACCCCTCTGCCAATATAACATTTTGGGTTAGAATTTATTTTTGATGGGTGAATATCGCTGCACAACAATAAAAGTACTCCGAAGCTATTAAAGGAGGCAGCTGTAGAAGTTATGCTCAGGAGCAACGCGGGTTTTCGTAATGTTTATTTGATAACAGTTTCGTTCAAACCATTATTTAATCAAATAAATGTCCCGAAGTAATTATTTTCAATTGAATTTTACAGAGAATATGCCTATTGCATCTGCATTCAACAGATAAGTAAATTCCGTAGAGTACCCGATTTTCCGGCAAGTATCCGAAAACTCAATAGTCCCCCTCTCTCTAAGGAATTTCTTTTCAAAAATAGCGATGTTCATCACACGATTCTGGTTGCAATTTTTTAATCCGACACTAGCGTAACTGCGAATATTTTCGGTTTGAGGTTCTCATTACGATGCGTGAACGCCTGTTTGGAAACCTGCGAGATCAAAGGTGTGGAATGCATGAAAATTAAAGGCAATATCTGAAGGGAACTTCACAAAACTGGTCCATCCATGAGTTTACTAATGTGAGACTAAATTTAAACGAACCAATTTTGTGCTTGAAATTAACCAAAGAAGACGTCCAAGAAAATCCATATTTAACATCTTTAAATATATTATAGGTAATAATATATTATGGGTAATATAAATTGTAAGTTTACTAATGTCTGAAAATTCAGGACATAGCGGAACATCATACCCTTTTAGCATTGACTTAACAGAAAAAGGTGTGCGCATATCCCCGGAAAATCTGCATGACGTTGAGCTATTCATCTGTGTATGATTTACAGGCGGAGATTATTTATTCCCATGAGACATTCACGAGTTTGGAAAAGTGCTTTGGAATAGAGGAACTTGGTCGTCATAAACCTTTTTTCTTTCTAAACCCCCACTCGTTTTTGAAGATTGCTGCAGTTTGGTGTTAGAGCCTTTGCTTTCGGGCCGAAAAGTTGCAGGTCTGAGACCGGATTCTACCAGCATCCACTGTGAACTCGGGCCTCAGACGTCCTCCCTCTGGAGTGGCGTCGAAGCTTGGAGAGGTCGTGTCGGTTCAAAATACGTCTGTCCCAAAACAGGTCTTGTGTAAATTCACAAGGGGATGTCACTCTAACTAAACGGGGCGTTACTTAAACTAATGCCCATTCCTCTTCGAACAAGGTGGCAGTGGCGTAACTAAAGGGGGGGGGGCGGACTGGGAAAAATTCCGCGGCGTGCTGGTTAAGCACCCCACCCCCATTCGAGGTGTTACAATTACATCGACGCATACATACTGCTGCTATCATATTTTCAAGAATTGAAAAATTAGGTCCCCAGTACAAACTTTTGCAGGCCTCATATTGTCTAGTTACTCCAGATGGTATCTTTTGAGTTTTGAGACATTCTACATATCTCAAAATGAACTTAAATCATTTCTTGGGCGATTTATGTGCAGAGCTCTACTAAGCCGAACTAAAACTAAATAAAAAACATCAGTAGACACCCCATCGTCCGCATCCGACCCACATCACTTTGCATCAGATCCAGCCCACCCCCCTCCTCTGGACCCCAAAGGATTATGATCCAGTGGCGAAATGCTGACCCCTCCTGTTTCGGAAGGGTGGCAGCATTAATGATTGTCCGAAGGGGGGAGGGATGGAATGAGAAAAGAATGAGGGCTGCGCAAGTGTTGAGGGGGAGGGGCGAGGCAGCAGATAACAACCCGAAGAAAAGCCAAGCTCATTAACGCGTGCCGAGAGCATTGGCTTAGCTTTCTTTTTTTTTTCTCTTTCCGACAGCCAATCCATTTTAAATTGCGGTCTATTGCTTCAGATGACAGCTAATTTGCGTTTAATTCTTTGCAGTTATCACTACGCTGTTTGGATAAATTTATCCACACACTGACGCAAAAAATTAGCGGCAATGTCAGTTTTCTTCTGCTTCACCTTCTTCCCTTTTTTCGTTGCCAAAGTCCTTTTAGAACGCAAAGGTTTGGCATAAATGGCTTTTGAGTTTTGTCAATTGCTTTTCAGGAGTTAAACAGTAATTTGTTTGGAAGCAAACTAGATAAAAATTTCTAGTCGAAAACGCCCGTGACAGTTAACGTCTCCAGAACTTGAAAAAACTGATCTTTGATTGATGAAAAATTTATCCTTTTTCTTTGGCATTTCTAAAATAAGTACTAATTTGCAAATTCTTAGAGTAGTGGAGTGTGCAAAGTTAGTCTAAAATGTCTAGCAAAAACGCAAACGCAAGTAGAAGCGACTAATGAAATGAGTTTACGAAAGTGTTGTGTGCAAATACTGTTAAACCTAGGGTTACCATAATTTTTTTGGTTGAAATCCGGGTACACCGGAGGGTTGGTTAAGTATAGTATAAGTTAAGTATAGTATAGGGTTCAAGTATAGTATAAGATTTTAAAAGTTGCCCACCAACGACGCTCTTTCGTAACACTAATACAGAGTTTCAGAATGTGAAAATAACTTAAGACGTCAGAATGCAAAGACGATATAATTTTTATTAGTGTTTGGTAATTCAAAACTATATTAATGTAGGATTCCGTTCAATGAACATAACGCCCACGGAAAAGGGTTATCTATAAGGGGTAAATGGTTCGGGTTTATGTCTAGGGGATTTAAGAGTTTTTACTACATTAAATTTAGAACAAAATATTACATAGAATAAATGAGGAGACTTCAAGTTAAATACAAAAACATTTATTAAAGAACTATTGGGAGATTTTACAGGGGAGAAAAGATATATACACAAAAAGGTTTATTGGAGTGCTGAGAATTTACATGAAGTCATATTTACTAGTGAGCCAGATTAATAAGGGATAGATGTTACGGGTTAAAGATTTAGAGATTATAGATTAACAATTAGAGATTGGAGATCCATGAGGAAAATTAGACGGGTCATCCTTACTTACAACCGGGAGATCGGGCGGCTTAACTGCGCCAAGAATGATCGGTCAACAGAGGAATTTAGAGAGGTTACATGACGGCTGTCTGCGGTGTGCTGCTGCTTGCTCTCAGCGCAGTCCAGTTTTGTTAGGGAAAAAGATGGCGCTGCTTGCAGCAGAACTGTGGTTCCATCTATCGCCAAACAAATTAATCTAGCTCGTACATTTTCTTACAGTGATTAAGTTATACTTTACGGGTAATATCCTACATTAATGAGAAACAGAATTAAAACAAAACTGCCCAAACTTTTAATCTTTAGTTTGAACTGTGGCCTTATCCACTTTCTCATCAACAATGGATGTTAACAGTGTAAATAATGAATTTTATTTTATTGGCGGAATGACGTCAGTTTTTTAGAATATGTCGGATTTTCTTTATTACAGCCGAATTTCTCTCTTGCTGCATTCACTGGCATAAATCCGGACATTTTAAAGATCCGGATACAAGTCCGGAAATCCGGACGTATGGTAACCCTAGGTAAACCATTTAAAGAAACTATGAACTGTAATACAGAGGCTGTTTGCACCTTTTTCAGACGATTTTGCTTCGCTGTAGGAAAAAATCGACTGCCTGGGAATAATTTATTTTCGCAACAGTTACATTTCTGAAAGTAAAAATTATCGTCTGCTACCTAAAAGTTTTGCTTACATGCAAAATGGCGCTTTTAAAGAAGCGATGGATGGAATGCTACGTTTTTGCTATTTCCGGAGGGAGTTATTCTTATTCAGTTATTTAAAAACTCTATGAAAGCCATAGTTTTACGATATCTAATGCCACGATATTGTTAATAAGAAAGTAAAAAATCGTCGAAGTCTGGCTTCAAATGGAAAATGTTTTCGAAATACAGAAGAAGGGGAAAACGCAGTTCTTCGAATATTGCAAAGATGAATCTTTAATGTTAAAAAAATCCTCTAAGTCAAAAGTTCGTTGCAAAATCATTAAAATGATCAGTATCAACTGTAAACAAAATTGTTAAAACTGATTTAAATCTTAAAAAGGCAAAAAAAAGAAAAAAAAATCATTGCCTTTCTCCACGTCATATCGTTGAACGTAGAACACGCTGCAGAATTCTCTGTGAAAAGCATTTATCTGGAGAAAAATGGAAAAATATTATAACAATACACGAAGCCTGGAAAGAAATCTTAAAACTAGGTTCTAAGAATCTAAAGAAAATTTTTTTGTATGGGATTTATGATTGTTGCTGGTTTTTCATATAATAGCAAAATAAAAATAAGGAGAGTGGAGAAAAATGTTAAGATCAACTCCACATACTATCAGGAACAAATTTGATCCCCAATCTTCAAGTATGAATTGCCATCTCTTTACTCTCAATGCCATCAATCAGTAGAACTGCTTCAAGACAAAGCAAGCAGCCATATATCACAACCCACTGTTAATTTCCTGGAAAAAATAGAACAAGACATGTACTTTAAGACTATACATTTCACTGATATTCCCGCTTAATCTCCCGATGTATCATCACCCATGGATTTTTGAGCTTTTGGACTTTTAAAAAGCGCATTATCGGAACGTGGATCTACAATCCTTGTGCATTTTGGAAAGCTGCTCAGGAGAAATGGGAGAAAGTACTACAAAAGCCATTATTGTCATGGAAGTCAAGATGTAGAAAGATTGGTAAGAATAAGGGTTATAAAATTCAACATTTAAGTGGACTCATTACCTTCTCAACATTTATTTTATTTGAAATATTATTGAAAAAGTTTTGATAGTATTGAGACTTAACAGTCATATAAAGTCATCTTGAGGAGAAAAAATCCATTTTGATCTGCTTGCTCAGTTGAAATTTAAGTTTTTTAAAGAAAATTTCAATTTTTAAAATTCACTACTACTTTTTCAAATATGAATATTTTTGCTTTAAATTTTATTTGTAGATTCAATGTAATATACAGTGAAACCTCTCTGTGCGGCCATCCCTCCGTTCCGAGAGAAACTGGCCGTTTAGAGGGGGTGGCCGCTCTGAAGGGTTTTCGTTACAATTACAAGATAATTGCTATAATACATAATATAAACAAGTCTGACACATATTTCTTATTTAAAATGAAGTTTGAGACTTATCTGAAGAGAAAATAGTACTTTATTTAATAATTTTTTACATTTTTTGAAAAAGGAGACAATTCGTGACTGTTTTAAGTTTTTACCCTTCTCGGGAAAAAAACATTTTTCAAGTTCGTTTTTCAGTTTAAAAAGTAAATCTCTAACCGATGCGTTTGTCAAATGGGATGGGCGAACCCACCCGGCGGCCGTTCAGAGGGGTTGGGTGGCCGTTGCTAGGGGTTATTTTAACATTAGGTCTATGGGGCGAAAAATCCGTGCCACGAAAAATTGGCCGTTAAGAGGGGTGGCCGCTATACAGGGGTGGCCGTTCGAAGAGGTTTCACTGTATTACACAAAACTGTGCATGGATTTTAAGGTGAATCTAAAATTCGCTTAAATATAGATATTTTACTGAATTATATGCTGAAAAATGAGAAAATTTAGCAGTAACTCATTTTATATGTTGCATATAAAAGAAACTAAGCAACTGAATGCTTATTGTTTGCACAGTTTTATCATATACATAACGATAAACATGTACAAAACATTTGAAAGCTCTATCTTAAGAAGGAAAAAAAGGCTTAACATTTTGAGAAAACATGAAAGTGCAGAAAAGCCCGACATGGAGAAAACTCCATTTAAAGTTCCCATTTGCGCATGTTTTTCATTAGTCATAGTAAATAAAAATCTAAATAACATCTGAAATATTAAAGGTACAAATTTGAAATTTTGATACAATAAGTAGAACGTTAAGAGCAACGAAATAAGCCAATAAAATGAAAGTTGTTATTTTGGCCATTTTTTGGAATGTGTCCCCTCAAAACACAAAAAAATATATATAATATAATTCTATAAATATAATAAAAATCGTCTAAAAATGGGCGAACAGCCTTTGTAAAGTAATTGATACAGATAAATTTTAAAATGTTTAAATGATTTAGAAGTTTTCAGCACTGCGACCAATAACGGTAATGTAAAATTCACATGGCTCTTAAGATCATTATTCGAGGACTCTTTCATCACGCGAAGACTCGGACCCACGATTCAAAGCTTAGATATTTCCATCACAAAATAAAAATAAAAAGTTTAAAAAAACACTCTCTTTGAAAAATTGTTTTTGAGGTTTATTAAGAAACGATTTGACAGCAGACGAAGTTATCTAGATGGAAGAGGATTTTCGTGAATACTGTTACAAAAAGTCTTTCTGCGGGTGTATGGTGTAAATAGTCCAACACGCAGGATAATGGAGAATGAAGGTTTATACACAGGTACAGGAAACAATAGTTCTTGCACAGATTACCAATCTAAACAGGCAACAATTCACAGGTAATAACAGTTCAGCACTTTGTTATCTAACAACACAAACAGTCAGCAAATAACAGTAACGACAATAACTGCACTTTCAATAGCGCTCAGCTTATCCGCTTCCTAGCTCGCACTGCAGAAGAAACTCTAAAGTCGTTCCCAATGGATCAACACTACTACCGCTCGGCGTCTAACAGCTTAATAGACCGCACAGCGGATAGAACTCCAAAGACGTTCGCGCTCCAAGGCGATCCCAGTCGATCAACGTTCCCTCCATCATCCAAGCGCTCTCCTTATATAGTCTCCCCCGTCAGGCCGTGACGTCACATGGAATTATCTAGAACATTCATGGCGTATGTCCTCTGCTAATAGAGATATCGAGAAGATTCCAGCACCTTTGAGATCCCATATTTCGTCGCCAAAGTCTCCAAATTTGTCGCCAAGGTCAGGGGTCCAGACGTGGATGCTGTCGGTCATCTCATACTTACCCCTGTAAAACTCTCTTCCCAACCTTAAGACTCACATTGCTGGGAAGCGACTTTCCATGTTTGTAACAATACACATACTGTCTTCGCCATTTCCTTTTGAAGTCGCTTGTTTCTGTCGACGCAGTTCTGGGTTCTTCTGTATCCAAGTGTCAACATTCACCTGCGGAAGAAAACAATGAAATCAGTGTAAATGAATTAATTTTTAAAATTTTTGAACATTTAGCATTTTATGTTGTATCAAAATAAGCTATATTAGAAGTTACTTAAACGAAGAAAAGGAAAATTTAAATACATACACCATACAACATCCTTCTGTCAAAGGATAATAGAAAAAACACAAATTTGAATTAAAAAGAAAAATCATTAAAAGAAACAGAAAAAGTAAACAATAATATCAATAATGATGACAATACACCTTTTTGTGCGCTCAACGCAGCAGCATTAAGTGATTGCACCAACAAAATTTTCCTAAAAATAACACAACACAAACTATAGTATTAAATAACAAAGATTCTCTAATAATTGAAACACTTAATAAAAATTAGAAATTAATGAAAATGGAAAAGAACTGGAATGGCAAACTCTTCGTAGACCACACGCCATTTGTAGTTCCAAATTGGACAAATTTTCTGTAGAAAGCAATGACAAAAGTCAAAATTTTATCCTTTCTGTGGTCTGAATTTGTCCAGCAACCAAATAAAGGAAAAAAAGAAAATTTTAACAAATTCCCTAATAACAAAATCAATAGAGGGAAAAAAGTAAATATTCACCCTCTTTCAAAACCAGAGCCAAAAAGAAATAGGTCTTTACTATGATGATAGAAAAAAATGTACTAAAATACTTGTAAATATTTGCCGTCGATTGCTGCTTAAAATAGGTCAGTCGAGGATTTTAGTACTATCGATGCACGTAAAGAATGTAGCTTTCATAGTTAATGCTCTCATACATGTCCTCTGGGGAGGTGGTTGGCATTGAAATTATAACTCGTAGTCGCGGAGGCTTTTAACAGTTCAAAAACGTTAATAATCATTTGAGATATTAATAAAAATCCGAAATATTTCTTTAAAGCCTGCTTACCTCTCTAAAGTAATAATTGACATTAAGATTAGTTTAGTTATATTAACGTCCTGTTTCAAAGCAACACGATGGCTATTTGGGGACGGACCTCATAATTTTGAACCTCGGTCAGATGACGAGGGTGACACCTGATCTGGAACCCCCTCTCCAAACTTCCGCACCGCACCAGCGGGAGGACGTTTGGCTCCCTACGTATGATTTAACGTGCAACAGGCCCAAGAAGCGGCGGGTCTTCAGTGGAATCGGGTCTCGAACCTGGAACCCGACGGCCCCGAAGCAGCGACCTTCCCACCATGCCACCGCGGCCTTTGGCGTTAAGAATTTCCACATTAGAACAGTCTGTTTTTCACTTTTGCGAGTTAGTTTTAATATTCATCAATATTATTTATTAACTATTTAATTGATAAGTAATGCTTTCATTAATAAGTGCAATAGAGCCTCGATTATCCAAACTGATTGAGACCGTAATCATCTCGGATAATTGAAAATCGGTCAATAGAGATTGAATTTTAAATCGGGACTTCTTTTCGTTCGAGAAGGTTTTATGAAATTGCTTATTTCGAAATTATAAAAATTAGTCCCCAGGTACTGCCACGTTTTAACATTTTAACAAACTCTTTTATTAGTTAGCAAACTTTAGGGATGGGAAAAACCTACCGGTTTAAACCAAAAACCGGGTTTTTTTTCGGTTAACCGGTGGTTTTTTTCGGTTATTTTTTTACACCGATTTAAACCGGTTATTTTTTTTAAATCCAAAAACCGAGTCGCAAGATAGGCTCGATTTTATGTTCGACTACACTAAAATTTACCAAGTGATAAAGCTTTGAATTTCATCATCTTAAGCCATTCACCGACAACCGCTTCCTCGATGCGTCTGTCGGTTGGCGGATTACTGAAAGAGTCTTTATGAACAGATAAATATCGGCCAATGGATTGATTTCCTACAAAAACTATACTAATAAAAAATTTGTCTGCAAATGGCGTCTGTTTTTTGTAGTCAAAAAATATTTATCTTTAGTAGGAAGTTCTGTGGCGTCCGAAAGATTAGTATCGACGTTGAATGATGTTGTTTCCGATGAGAGGTGTCGACTCACGGATCAACTCATTGCTGAAAGAGTCTTTATGAGCAGATCAGATGATAAATATTGTCCAATGAATGGATTTCTTGTGAAAACAATGTTAATAAAAAATTTTGTCTATAATACTTACTTATTGCAATAATTAATCATTTATTATCATTACATATTGTATTAATTACTTATTTATAATAATTACTTATTGCATTAATTAATTAGTGTATTAATACTTACTTATTGTATATTATTATTAATAATAAATTATGTCCACAAACGTTGCTTTTTAGAAAAAACAAAACCGAAAACCGGTGTTTTCAAAAACCGGTTACTTTGAGCGGTTTTAACCGCCAGGTTAAACCGGAGGTGAAAAAAAACCGGTTTAACCGAAAACCGTTTTTTTTCTTTCATTAACCGCCATCCCTAGCAAACTTCTTACATGCATTTCTAGAAACAGTTTTGATTAAAAGGTTCGAGAATGTTACTGATTGTCACTGTTCTCTTTGCACTTTCCTAATGCTTCTTTAAGAATATTCCCAAAAGAATGTTTTTCCCGCTCAACAACGCGAAACATTCTGGCACATTTACAGTGCCATTTCACGAAAATCCATGGAATATTTATTGAAGTGCTTAAGAACGAAACTGCACTTTTATTTTTCCCCCTGAACAACTTCTTGAGCTATAAAAGATCAGAAGCAGCCTGAAGTGATTTTACCAATCGGGCAAGACAACAAAATGGCGCCCTCTTCACCTCCACCTAACGTACTTTCTTTAAATTCTATAATGTTGGCATTCTAAGTGCCAAATAACTCTTAGAAATAAGCATGCTTAGCCTGTAAATATGACTTAATAATACTATGGTAAGAATTTTTAAATTTCAGCTATATTTAAGATTATATAGTGGTCTTACTGAAACTAAGATAATATATTCAATAAATTTTAAAAGAATATAATTTTCTTTCTCTAGTCTGTTAAAACATTTTTTCCTTTCACTCTCCCGCTTTGTTGCCACGTGTATTTGCCCGGTTTGCCCGGACCTCTAGCCAACCGATAACGACCTTCTACACGCCTTCGCATCGCGGAAATCGGCTCCAATGCCGAATTTGACACCATTTTCTGAAAAAAATTCATTATCTTTATTAAAAACTATCAGTACCCGCACGGCGTTGCCCGTGGTATCATGAATTTCGACACCATTTTTAAAAAGCCCACAATGGCATAAAATAAATTTTTGAAAACAAAATCAATATAATATATATATATATATATATATATATTATTGATTTTGTCCTCTTATTTTTCTTTGCGACAACTGCAGATATGGTTTTTTATAAAGCGACAATGAAATTATAAGGTTTACTGCAAACGATGCTATTAGAATTCAAACTGAGTGAAAACAA
Source organism: Araneus ventricosus (assembly GCA_013235015.1). Lineage (NCBI taxonomy): Eukaryota > Metazoa > Arthropoda > Arachnida > Araneae > Araneidae > Araneus > Araneus ventricosus. The sequence goes on along the minus strand of BGPR01032769.1, from coordinate 669 downwards.
CCAGCTCATTCGTTCGTTAAAATGGAATTATAATTCAGTAAGGCTGACGCAATAAAATCCTTGGATGCTTTTTAAAATAGTTAATTGGCGACATTATATACTTTGAATTAAAGCCATCTAACGAAATGATATCAAATTGAAGTTGCAGTACCAAATAAACCGATATTTCCGAAAAAAACTTTGGAATTTAAAAGATTGATTCCTGTAAACCAGGTAAAATGTTAAAGCATGAAAACCGAATGAAATTTTAAACGATTTCAAATGGTCCAATACGCCTCGAAAGATACAGACAAACATTATATCTATGGTATTTAAATATATTCAAAATGAATCACAGAAGAAGAAGAAGAAGAAGAAAAAAAAAAAAAAAAAAAGATGAAATCTTCCACTTCAGGTTTAAACTTTGAAGCCACATTACGTAAATAGCTCCTTGAAGTCATATTTCAATTTTTTCCAGCCTTCTGTAACTAAAGATATTAGCCTTTACGCTGGACTATCAAAAAGCATAAAAACAAGCAAATTAAATATATAATATGATCTGTCGACGCGACGATCGTACTGCAAAACATCGCTGAAAATTATTAGGAAAGGGATTATGACGTCACGTGATTTCGACGAAATGCATGCTGGGATTACAAAACGCGACCTTGATTACGAAGAATCGTGGAG
>BGPR01032768.1:0-17341 GCA_013235015.1 Araneus ventricosus | reverse complement strand
ATATATATATATAATGGCATTGTTTTTAATCCTTAAAATTTAGTAAATTAATTTTAAATTCATAGAATAATATGCTGACGAGTAAATAAAGTGAAGTCACGGATATAAAAAAACTACTAATATAAAATACAGCCAGCAGCTAAAATACAAATATTAATAAACGGCAAAAAATTTAAATCACAAAGATCTTAAAAATCATCAACTTTTATGCAGCTTCAATAATGTTCACTTTATTAGATATTCAAAACATGAAAAATAGGTATACGCGCCTAACCGGTGTGTATTTTTGTCATTTGGTGTTGTTGACACGTGCAATGTGCAGAAAATAGATCCCAACTGCCCATCTTGAAGACCTGAAGTGTTAATTTATCACACAACAGGTGGGCTCTCCGAAGGCAGTAAGGGCTAGTTTGAATAGGATCCTAGCTGAATAGAACGGATTCTTGTGGTTAGTCCCTTCGAGGGGTTGCTGATTACCCACGGATCAGAGGGGGGAAGAGACTGAATCCGCTGCGCTTTTGGAGCATGTTCTGTTCGGAGGAGGGCGCACTTTTAAAACAGATAAGGGGTCTTCGAACAATCGCTTTTCGAATCGCTTTACAAGGGAGACCGAACCACTCAGAGGGTTAATGCATCTGGAAACCAGAATTTTAAAATTTAATCTAGAAATTTTTGAATTTAATGTTTTGTGTTGTTTTGAGCCATTTTTGGAACGTTTACGGCTGTAGTATCTTTTCTAATGATCGTTGAAAAACATTCAATGCACCATCGGATAGAACAAACAATTTTCTTTTAAATGTAGTTTGTTTTGAATTTCCAACATGACTTACTGAATTTTGAGAATTTTTTTAAAAATATTCACTTTTGTGGTAATTGCTCGATAAAAATGAATAAGATATATTTTCAGGTATGGAAGCTGGATACGATTAGTGTTTGACTAGCAGTTTTATGGGAAATTTCATCACTGAACTATTTAGGTCAGGCTTTGTCTTCAGCAAATTATTTCATGTTCGCAAGTAGACAGCATCTAAAACCAGATAACAAACCAAAACCGCAACATGAAAAAAAGACAGACTATCTGAAAAGAAGAAGTTATACAGAAGGAATATTTAACTCCACAATATCAGCAAATAACTTTTTAATCGTAGGTACAGTACCTGTAATAATCGCTTGCATTATATATGTCACATGTTGATATGAAATATTAATTCTAATTTTGAAATTAATGCAGGAAATTAAATGTAATATTGAGTCATATGTAATTTAAACGAGTTTGATTCATTTTGATTTATAAGTTGTAATTATAAATTTTAAAAAATAATAAAAATATATAAATTTAAATTATATTTAATATAATTAATGAAACTATTAAAATTATAGTAATGTTAATAATACCATGCGGGAATTTTTTTTACAATTATACAATCATTTGTTCATACCTAATTTGAGTATTCTGATTTCTAATCTGAGGTTAGTTTTTCTTTGTAAGCTGTAGATTTTTTTTTTATTAAGAAGAAGTTATAGTTATTGAAATTTATATTTTTATAAAAAACACGCATAAATATACGAAAACTCTCTTTTTCAGAGTAAATAGCACCATGGAGACAAGAATTTTACACTTTTTGAGGGCAATCCCGTTTGATGTTCCAGCAGTAGTCCGCAGTCATATGTTTATCTCAAAAGCCATGATAGTGTTCTTCCATCGTGATGAAAACCTCTCTCCATGTTCATCATTTACCGCTCCAAGATTGGGAAATTGGTCAAAGGGACTAAGCAGGAAATGCAGCTTTATACTCACCCGAAATTACGGTAATCCTATAGCATTCTATTAACCAAAATTTCATAGTCATCTGCCTTTCTGTTTCGAAAATTTTTTTTATAACTGCCTTCAAAGACAGCGAGACTGAATTCTTCTTTTAATTTATCTCCTTTACAAATTCACAACTTTGCACAAAGACACAAATTTGAGGGTCATCGAACATACCTGCTTGGGTCACACGCAATGTTAGGTATGTCTACTTTCAGAATTTCACGAATAGGCCACTCATACTGGACCTAGTATTTCTCCCGAGCTCATCTGTCCCAAATTCAAAGACAGACGGAAAATCTATGAGTCCTTACTGTTAGCCAAGAAGGATGTTACGCATTTTCAGGTGCACATAAATAATCCAGTGATGCTCGAGATATTTCAGTTACTCAGTGAACATTTTAAAGTGGTGACACTCTTCGTGCAAATACACTGAATGGTCAACTGGTACACATTTGCATTGTTAACATCACATATTGTTTTTATTATAATGTCTACATTATGATCTTTAAAGACCTAACTTTATTTTTAGTATGAAAATGCGTGATACAAAAATCGTTAGGTGTGGTTTTATTAGTATTAAATCCATTATAAAAATAATAAAATTTTAAGTTAAATAAAAGCAATTTAAATTAATTATTAATAAATCAAAATTTTAAAGCGTTTCCTTTATGGACGAGTTTTCTCGTTTGTTTACTTGTATTAAAAACTTTGACTTTATCTTCTTGTATGTTGGACTTCCTCTTTGAAGATTTCATTGAGTTAGCATTACACCCGAATTACGTAGTACATGCACTTAAATGTAAACAAAGAAAGCAGAAAACTCGTCCATAACAAGGAGCGTGTTATCGGGCAAAAATGATGTTTGCGACATCTGAAAATAAAAAAAAAACTTTTCATTTATACTATTTTTAATTCAATGTGATTTTTGTTTTAATTCTGATAAAATTAAAAAAAAGTTTTAAATAGAATTTTATAATAAAAACTTTTATAATCGCAATAAAATTCGAACCAATTTTACAGTCCAGTCAAATCTTTTATTTATATACTTTAAGACGATTCGGCAACACTTTTCCAGAACATTGGCCTGCTGAAGCACCATCATATGCAGTTCTTGGAAGAATTACGAATTTTGATGTCTTTTGTAGATCTTGGAGTGAATTACAGTGCATTGCAAGAACGAAAAAAGAAGAACGATTGAAGGTAGAATGCAGCAGATAATCTGGGGTCAAACAAGCTTAGTTAAGAACTTATGACTTGATGTTAAATAAATTTTTTAATACTAATTGAATCTTAAAATAAGTTTTATGGCGTTATCTTCCACTCGTGCTAATAAATCACTTTGCAAAATGTGGTTGCGGTACATCAAACGGTTTGTTATGTATAGAGGCGATAAAAACGGACACACACTCACACACAAAAGATCTCCTTCATGCACAGAGTGCCCATTCTAATCATGATACATTAGCTAATTTCTAAATCGTTAGGCATAAGCTTCCAATTTCAAAAATTCTTTAAGCATTTATCGGACACATCTAATCTGTGAGATGAAGCACTCATATTTTTGTGCCTAATTGCGGATTTTACCTAGAAAGGTGTGAAACCTCTAGTAGCTTCCTGGCTCCCTACCACTCACACCAGGGTATCATGGGTTTTTCTCTAGTATTCTTTTGATGGACATGAGGGGCACGTTAATCTGGTGAATGAGTTGCGCCCGATTACATTTGTATTTTTTATTTCAGTGGATTCAGTGCTGATGGGATAACCGAAAATCAAATGAATTCTTATTTCATCATTCGATTCGGAGCTTTCCACTTCCTTAAGATCTACCTATCTTGGATCATTGACTTTAAAATGAGAAATAACTGAAATTCCGAGCAATGAGAAATTTTAAATGATGACGCATAAATTCTCAAGTTTCTTTTAGGTCATGCTTATGCAAGAGTTATCCCAGGTTCATCAAACCTCTGAAAGTTTTTACAGTAATAATGGGACGAAATGGCAATTCTTCACAAACGCAGATGAAGAGCTTATGACTCGTCTCCTCTATTGAATACCCTAATATTAAAGTTAGTCCACCGTCATTTGATTGAAAGGAAAAATATCAAGTTTTCACAAAGTTGTAAAAAACAGTTTTTTTTTACATGATGGAAAGGTTCAAGGCAGCGAAGAAAAACGTCTCAAATCTATCTTCAGTAGTTTGAACTTGTAACCTTAGTACTACATTTTATTCAAGCAGAGCGTGTGGCTGATTGAAACCTTCACTTGAACTGCGTTAAAGTAATGTTTCCAATCTTTCATGCGACAGGACTTTTATCTGACGTAAAAGTTTGCCAGGATATGGATGTGCATGAAAAGAATATGACAGCTGAAGAATGCCACGAATTGATGCGAGACAGCTTCTTTACTAACTGTCGTTCAAATAAGAAATTGTGCGAAGTTTCTTCAAATATGTCGATAGAGCAGTAGCGAATGAACCTTTGCAAAGCTTTAAAATCTTTATGCAGTTGCAATCGGGATAGGTTTTACTATTAGTTTACTTCATAAGTTAATCTTTGGGCTAGCCATAGATCAATATGCTTGTAAGAAAAATGAAAAATTCTGCAACATTCTCACAACTAGTTGTAATGAACATGTTGAATAAAGAAGTGGAATGAGGGAATTACTGTGAAAGAAATTCGGAGCGTCGCTTAGACAGCACTCGTCCATTATTTACATGCCAGATCTGTTCTCACTAACATCTGATTTAATTGCTCAGGATGAGGTTAAAAAGTGAAATGTTGAATTTCGAACTGTAATTACGAAATTAGGCCCCCTCAAGCTAGAAAGAGTTGGCATGCTAAGAAAATGTCTTCGTCAAAAGCACAGAAATAGTTGAAAAGGAGTTACAGAAATTGATACACTGTAGGTTTCCAGAAAACCATATAAACAGTAGATTCACCTGGAGATTTAAAACATTATTTCGCATTTGAGCCTGTAAAGCTTCGAACTTGCTTGGCTTCACCAGATAGTACAGTGTTTATGGGAAAGATAAAGAACGAAGAACTTTTTAATGTCTTTGGTTGAGTTCCACAGGGAAACAGCGGATAAGACTGATAATCCGTACATTAGTGTTCCTTAAACATCGATATTTCACCTATCGATAGTACAGTCAATAGTTTTACCAAACTATCGATAATTTCAAAACTATCGACTGGAAGAACATGTAACGATAGTTTAGAAATTATCGATAATCACAGTCGATAGTTTATAAACTCTCGCAGTCTATATTTTTGAAACTATCGACTGAAAATGCTCCTATGATAGTATTTCCCGGGAGAAGAATAGTGATACTATTGATAATATCGGGAAAGTCGATACTATCGATTGTTTTAGTCAATAGTTCGGAAAACCCATACTATTGACTTGATTTTGATAGCATCGATAGTTTATCGACGTTTTAGGAACACTACTGTACCTGGTTCAAGCAATAGCCATCGCTCAAGAAAATAATATTATTTTATTGTAATCAAGAAAAATTGCATCATCTAGACAGATAAAATTGCATTGAATTCAATATTTTTAAATAAAATATTTTTCATTCAAATGTATCGTAAATATATTTCTCATAGTTTCGATGCTTTTCAATTCTAAGACAATTTCTATGGTGATTTTTGCAATGTTTTTTACTTTTTTTCATTATTGTAGAAAAATCGAATAGGTCATCTGAGTTTTTTAAAAATTTAACTGGAAACGCTACCGAAATTTATTTCCGAACGAAAACTATTTTTTTGTTCAAAATATAGTATTTATCTAAGAAAATGTACCGATTCACACTATTTTTGTTCAAAATTATATCTTTTCAAAGAAAATAAGTAAAAATTCCGTGGTTTTGTGCAGTCGTGTTGTCAAAAATTTCAACATTTTTCTCTCTATTTTTTTCTTCTGTTTTCACAGAGCGGATCACTTGTACTACATACTACAGAAATATTATTTCATTTAGAATTCTAGAGAATCGCCTCTCAGTCTTTCTCGATAGATGAAGTTCAGTTAACCGGTATACAAAGTATTATATTTTGTCAACAATCGACTTTCCACGGTTATTAAAACGAAAACAAGAGCCGCGACTTTCCCCTTCCTGATGGAGCTTGATATCCAGATCGATGATGCAAAAAAGAAAAACTTTTTCAGAAAAAGTGGTGCAATTAATGTGAATACATATTTATATCTTCGGAAAATCCTATCGAAAAATGTATATAAGTTTCTAATTTTCTTTCCGTAGAGATTTAATCCAACCTTTCAATGCTACTTTTAAACAGTTCTACTCTGAATACTACTTCGTACATACCAATAGAGAAAAAAATAATGAATGCAAGAAATCCTTCTTTTCTGAGGGACTATGGCGAAGTAACACTTAAGTAAAATGCATACTTTTGTAAATTTTTTTCTAGCTAACTAGAATAATAAAAATGAAAATATTGAAAATATAAGTAAAGAAAATTAAAGCGTTAAAAATATTTTTTTGTGTGGTTCGTGGTCTTAAATAATACCAGATAAAAATCTGATAATTAGAACCAAGATCATTTACTAAGAAGAAATATATTTACATCTGTACAGAAAAACTTTACACTATATAAAAGACAGAATAAGAATTCATTTCAGCTAGTTGCTCTCGAGCGCGTACTTCTCTCGGTTTGCTTGTAGATTCCTTTTGGTGGTTTGTGCTACTGCTCTGTTACTGGATTGCTATTGTTACCGATCAAATTATAATACAGTAAAAGCACTGTTTATAGGTTTCTCAATTACACGTGGTTTCATCACAGTCCCAACTAATTCGTAATCATTGAAATGATAAATTGCTTCATTTATACGTCGTTTTCCTCTGTTCTAAAATGTGAAAATTTCCTCCTTTCTATAAGACTAACTATGTTAATTGTGATAAGACTTCGAAATGTTTCATAATTTATAAATTTATGGAAAACAAATCATCTGGTGGTAATTTACGCGATGATAAAGAAATTTTTCCATCTTCCTTTAAAAACCAAATGGATACATGACTGAAAAAAATCATTCTTATTCCTTTTGTCGAAAGAATAGTGAAAAAAACATTCATAGAATTTGATTTGATTCATAATACGGTACTTAATATTCACAGACAATCAGCACGTCAGACGGCAATTAAAAATTATTTTTATTAAACATAAACCGTATAAGATATGTGTTGCTGGTACTCAAGATATGCAGTAAAGGCATGATTTTTCTCATTTTTATGATAAGTGTTTAATTTTTAAATTTGATTACTGAATCCCATACTGAGTAGTGTTATAGTAGATACCATCTTAAAAAAAACCCCTTTAAAATTGATTCTTTTAAATGAATTTGCGTTTGTAGCTTTAAATTTGTAATAATCAAAGATCTTTAGTAGAATTTGGATTCTACGTCTTTTCATTTATACGTCGTTTTACATCAGTCTCTTGAAAAAAGTATAATAAACGGAGCTACACTGTACTGTGAATATATGGTATTTTTTTTTATCTTAATTGACCGAGCAAAGCGATGTCCTATAGGAACTCGACCGTTCGGTATTTCGTTTGTTTGACTGTAAATTGTTTAGTTGCGCATTCTTCACCAAACCTATTGTCTGATTTTTTCGTATGGGACATAGACAGTGGCGAATCTAGGGTGGGTGCTGTGAGGCTGAAACCCCCCAACAGAGCTAGAAAGAATTATTGATTTTATTTCAAAGCGCTACAACTGTTTGTTCTTAAGGTCCCTTAAAAAAGTGACAACGTTTCTTCCTGGCTAGACAGACCCTAAAATTTTCCCACTTTTGCAGGCATTCCACTCGTACTTGTATGTTGACGCGGTCGAAAACATTTTTTGCTAGTTATTTCATCGCGTTTTTTTTATATATTATTGATTAGCGTGGTGTTCTTTATGTTTCTTATTGTCAGATGAGTAATGTCTGTTAAGTTAAAGTATTTTGGTTTACATAAGCCATATGATTTGCCATTCGTCACGATAATACAAAACTTTTTATACCTCAGCCCTCTCCCCCGACCGAATTCCTGGATTCGCCACTGGGAGTGATACTTTTCACCTTACTACGTAGAAGTAAAATCCTAATAATACCTCCAAAGCTTTATAACTTGCTAAATTTTAGTCTAGTCTAACCTAAAATAGAGCGTATCTTCCGACCCCGTTTTCTCCCCCTGTTTTTGGATTTAAAATAAATAACCGATTTAAACCGGGGTAAAAAAACAACAGAAAATAGACGGCTATCCGAAAAAAAACGGTTTAAGCGGTAGGTATTTTCCATCCCTACTTATCAGTGACTTCTCTCCAACTCAGAATCCAACTGAAAATCGAAATAAATTTGTCAAATCTTGGAATACAGCTCCTACCCTAAAACCCGATAAACCTCTAAATGCATATCCCGCGGATGTCCGCGGTTTAGAAGTCCATCTGTTTTCTACTGCATCCTGCAATATTCGCAAACTAATGAGTTTACTTAGTACTTTTAAAATGTTGAATCATATTATACTAATAAAGCCCTTAATGTAAATATCAATTAGCTTGGTTCAACAGTGTTTCAACATGTTTGAAAACATTGCAATTAAATTGTAACTCAAAAGCATTTTGTAGTCAGAGGCTTAATGTCTCTTCGAAACATGAATGTTCTCTTCATAAAGATGAGTTCTGGGAAGAACACTGATTTTTCGTCTTATTATTGGTATTTAATTCTTTTTCTTTTATTTAAAAGGCTTGAAAAATGTTTTATTCTCCTATGACATTAATTTTAAAAACTCTTTCTTTGCAGCTAAACAAAATTACCTTCGAGATGTAATAATAATCCAGGTTTAAATCAAATTCTTACCAAAATCTGATATAAATCTTTATTAACTTTCGGAGATTTTGGAACTTATAGCTTGTGCTTCCCTTTAACCCCCCCCCCCCCCATCAATCGTGTAAAAATTCTTGACGCTCTGTTTTCGATATTGGTACATGTTACTCCAAATAAAAATCGAGACTGACTATTTATGTAAGAGTCTCCACCACTTCGAAACGGCCATTTATAGTTTTACTATGCTGTTTCAAAACATACCATCCATTGTCGGTGTCACGTTGCAGCAAGATATTAAAGTGGTACTTACATCGCATAAAAGTGTCAGATGATTTCCGACTTAAAATTTAAATGTCTTATAGAAGCATTCTTAACTTTTGCTGTTATTCAGCCAGAATTGACCTGAAAGCAGCATTAATAACATAATAATTAAAATCATTGTGAAATGCATATGATTTCGGATAATGTTGAAGCATTTCTGATTCAACTATATGAAATAAATATTTATATATTAACAAATAAATTTAAACGAAACTTTCGTGTAAGACGGTGTTTTGCAATAACTGAAACTCGAATATACGCATTGTTTCAGCATTCATCAATTGAACAGATCATAACTATTCTAGAATGAGCGCCGTTTTGAGGCTATATGAAAAACTGGCAATTTTCTTAGGAAATAATTTAGTAAGGTACTGGTTGAAGAAACATTCCTTATAATAATTTACATTTTATTGATTATCCAGAAATAATTTATAAATTAAAGGGAGTTGTAAGAAGCTAAGCATTTGGATTTCCATATACGCATTTATATAAAAGTGACCACTATTTGAATTCAATCTTCTTTCGAAATAAATTTTTTTACTCCTTGCGAAGCATACTGAACTTATTACTAAAGATTTCTTTTATGTAAAGCCTGGATTTTTATATCCGGGCTGGCTGGTAAAAAAAAATTAAATTTCATGTTATTATTTGAAGTGTTTAGGGAGAAACTATTTTAACGTAGGGCTATGTTCCTCCCATTGCAGTCTCAGGAAGAAATTTGATTCACACGCCAAAACGTCAGAAAAACATTGTGTGGGAGATCCTCTATAACTCAGTAACTACAGATGTTAAAAATATAACTATTGTCTTATTTTAAAAATAAAGGGTAGAAGCAGAAGTTGCAAAAAAATTGAAAATTGAAAAAGAGTCACGCGAGTAAAGTAGTCCTATACCTTTAACATCAGCGGCTGTTTTTTCGTAAGCGTAATTTTTTCCATGAAAGCAAAGCAAGATAGTAGTTTCAAACAATAACGGTTGATTCTTTGTTTGTTTACTGTTTTACTGCTTTCGCTTCTTATTATTTATTAAGCACATTTGAATAATCATTACTTTGTTTTAATTTCTCCCTGTCAAAAAAATTTCAATAAAATGGTTCTAAATTTTTGTTCGGTTATAATAGGTATTTAATAAATAGTACTTCAGTTCATTTATTAAATATTTTGACTAAAAAATTTGAAAAAAGTATTATTTTTCTATTTTTTTAAATTTTTTCTAATTATCCCTATATATGACGATGCTCATTAATAATTAAGATAATAATATGTATTAATATAATAAATACCTTAGTAATTGCAAATGTCATGTTATTGCTCTGAAAAAAATAGCTTCATATAAGTTGTTTTAATTACAATTTTATTGTGCTGAAATCTTTAAAGCTGTTTTTCTCAGTTTACTTTTTCCAAAATTGTGTCTGCTACAAAAAGTAAATGTCGATCTCTTTTTATTCTAATAACTTGAAATGTTTTCTGTTCAATCACAAATGCATGCTTAATAGAATTAGGTATGGATTTGTAAAAATTTTTATTAGTTTTTTTGAAAAAAATGTACAAAATGAAATATTGTGATATTTACCAAAAATTTTCATAAAATTTTAAGTAAGTTTTTTCTCAGAAACTAATATAGATATCAAAAATCCGATCCCTATTTCTGTTAAGTTCATTGAGAGGTCTATTTCAAAAATGTAGGGAAAAATATTAAAAATTGTATGGGAAGCATTTTTTTAAAAAAGGCTTAGTTAAAAAAAATAAAAACTTTCAAATTCGTAACTTATGAAAATGAAAAATATCTTTAAAATATAAGTTTCTGCACGGTTTACATCTATATACTAAAAAATAAAATAAGTTTGATCAAAATTGTAGAAAAAAAAATTTGGAAACCAAGTCCCCTCTACGCTTTTCCTTTTCATTAGAAGTGTTTTATAATTGCGAGTACTTAATTTTGAATAAACGGTTTTACTAACTATTCTTTGCTATTGGTATACTGGTTCGGAAATGCAAACGAGTAATTGACGATTTCCTCTTCTTTGGCTTCAGAAGCACACAGTTCCGTAGTGGTTAGATAATTCAAAGGCAAACTATCGAGTATATCTCCTCGCTGTGAAACATTGAAGTGAGGGTGAAATAATAAGTTAAACGCTGCATTTTTATTAGAAGTGTTCATAAATGCGAAATTTGCATTTTCTTCGGTTGGCTGCGAATTGCTTTGTTTAGATTCTCGATATTTATAATGCTGTGGTACAGTCCACTATCTCCAACGTCATCTCTCGTATATAAGTAAGGATTATCAGCTACGCCATCAAGCCATAATAGTAGTTTTTCAAATTCATTCAGCTCCGATGGTGAGAAAACTTTATTACATTCTTCATTCCATGAAATATTTTGATCATCGTTATTGTTAAAAGTCTTGTGACACGGTTGACGCAAAAGACGATCAATTCTTTACAGTTTACATTGCTTCAGACTTGACAAATATACAAAATTGATGACGAGCCTTGAAATAAAAATAAGCTTCCTGTTCCTCTTAGTAGTGTAAATTCATCCGCTTTATTCAGTGTAAAATATACATTCCATACTCAGTAATGCCTTTCAAATAAATCTCTAGTAAAAATACTAAAACTATTTAATTTTACTGCGCACTATAGACTTATTTTGTATTTTAGAGCCACATACACTTGAAGAAGAAATCTTTAACTGAACTAGATATGGTCTTATAAGACTTTTTAAACATCTCTACAAAAAAATTAATTTTGTTAGTTTAAACAATTCGAATTGTCAGCACATTTCCCTAAGTTTGTTTTCCGAATGTTGCCATAAATAATAAGTTTCTCATTTCCTTATTGTTTTCAATTAACATTTTGCGTTGCATTTTTATTGAAGCTTTGAATCTGGAAACTGAGTTATGTCATGATTGGAATACTTAGATCGAAAGAAAACCGATTTAGCTTAGAAACGTTATATTAAGTTACAATTAAATGAATTAATTTTATTCATCTTTAAGATTACTGGTCAATTTATGTTGATATCTTCATTTAAATAGCCTCAATAATCTATGTTTGTATCTACCGGGATAATAATCCGTCAAATCAAATCAAAAGTTCCGAATCAATATAGGAATTCTAACATTAAATAGAAAAGGAATTTTTAATACACTATTTGCTTTTTTTATCCCTTGTATTTCAGCGATTTGATTCTGTACGGTTAATAATATAAAATAATTTTAATCTTTAGATATAGTTTAATATATCACATACAAATATGTGTAACGGAAGAATTCTTCTGTTGATAGCACAAAGAGTTATAACAAAATTATGGTATGCTTCGTTATGGAACTCACAAATTCTAAACAGAAATATTTTCTTAAGCAGACAAAGAAACAGTCTAGATTAAATAAGAAAAATCGTTTTTTCTTAGTATGAGTACAATTGCGCATTAACATTTAAAAATAATATGAAGTCAAGGTATCAATTTTAAACTAAAATGAAGAAAGAGAAACGGAAAAGAAATCTATATTTTTAATTATATTACTCCACCCCTTCCGAAGTCACCCTTGGCAAAAACTCCCTTTAATACCAGACCAGTCCCCGTACTAAAAACCGTCCAGTTCATATAAAACCTACTGGCGCCCATTGATTCGGGATAGTAGGGAAAGTGTGGAAAGACCTAAAAGCAGAATTATAATCATTATGAGATGCATATGATTTTTTATAATGTTGAGATATTTCAGATTCAGATATTTGAGATGAATATTTAAATGATAATAAATAAATTAAAACGAAACTTTCGTGCAATTTCTTTTCTTAAATGGTTAACTGCCATATTGGGAGACGGTGTTTTGCAATAAATGAAACTAGAAAACACTCATTATTTATTCATTCATCAATTGAACAGAGCGCTACTATTCTAGAGTTAACGCCATTTTGAGGGTATTTGAAAAACGAACAATTTGTTTAGGAATTAATTTCAGTAAGGTAATGCTTGAAAGAACATTCTTTCTAATAATTTAAATTTCACTGGTTGCCCGGAAATAATTTATAAATGAAGGAAGTAGAAAAGGGCCAAGCATTTGGATGTACATATACGTGTTTATAAAAGTTTTACCACTATTTTAATACGGAATTTTTCTATATGAATTTTCTTAAACATCCCAATTCTAAATTCTTTTTTCGTTTTGAATGTTTGCAATATTTTATTTAAAGCTTGAAATTTTATTTTTAAGCTGGTAAACAAAAATTATAATAGATGTTGTTATTATATCAAGGGGTCCAGGGAAAATAATATATTCTATTTTTTTCTGATTTTGAGGTTTCATAAAAATCTGTTACCTCAATAGATGTAACAATTTATAAAGGCAAAAACAAGTGTAAATCCATTCGCATCGTTTAAGTAGTAAATTGGTAATTTGCAAAAGATGCTGTTGTATATTTTGGGGATAGCGTTGTAGAATTTTCTGATGAATATATTCTGGTCTGCAAATCTGAACTGTTAAATAGTTCTTCTTGAGTTTGTAATATTATTTTAAATTGTTCGATTCCGTGTGAATATGGAATTAAAATAAGATTTGATTTGCAGTGAATTGTTTAAACAAAATTAATGTTAAATAAATAATGTAATATCATTTTGATGTCTGAAATTAATTTCGTATATGATTATATCAATGTTAATTGCGTCTAAGGCAGATTAATTTACAAATAGTTCGTGTTTTCTCAAAGAAACGTGGAAGACATTAGCAAACATCGTTATTAATAAATTAGCAGAAATGGCACTTTTTTAGTAAAACATGGAGTTTATTACGTAACAATTATAAAAAGAAATAATTTTATCTACAAATTCGTAAAGTTACATAACTGCAATTCTATAAAATATAAGCAGGAAGTTAAATGTATCTTTTTATGACACTTCTTGGATTCAGCTGGAGGAAGAAAAAATGTCAATCTTCTCTGAAGGATAGAGACTCTCTCACAAATTTAAAAGTTGGGATATTACAAAGACAATTTTAGGTGGAAAACATTTTCTTTACTTTGTTTTGATTTTTTCCGGCATCGGAATGAAAATACTGAAATAGTGATTTTTTAAAAGATAGAGTTATTTGTAGGTACAGTACCTATGGATAAAACGTTATTTCCAGGTGCTATACCTACGAATAATTCGTTATTTGCAGGTACTGAAACTGCGAAAAAAACGTTATTTTCGGGAACTGTATCTACAGATGATAAGATATTTGTAAATACTTTGACAACGGATAAAACATTATTTCCATTTGTTTTCCATTCTATTGTTTTGTACACTTGTGACATCTAGATTGCAGTACATTATTTTAATATATTTAGAGCTTAATTATCAGTTAATTGATGAATTATATTAAAATTAATCCATACTGATGGTGCCATCTTTTAGTGAAATTGAATCTTTTTGTCTTTAATATATAATTTATTTTCTTTATCATAATGAATTATAAATTAAAAACTAAAAATTAGAAAATCATTAAAATAAAAATTTACTATTCAATAAACTAATGAAAATGTGTTTCTGAAACTACTGGTTATTTTTTGAATATTTTTAAGTATCAGATATGAAATTAGAATCGGAGTTTTGTCTGATAATGAACAAAGTTTGAAATAAGGAATAAGGTAAGGTTTGAAATAAGGTAAAATTAAAGAAAAAACTGAATTTCACAGACAACTTTTGAAAGAAATTGTCTGAAATATAAATCCTGCAAATGTTGCTCACGCTGTTGCGAGGAGGAAAAATGTTCAACCCGTTTCGATCCCTCATCCGACTGCTGATATTCCTGTGGTTTTCAACTGTACCACCCAGATTTTGCTTGTAAGTCGTATGAGGATAAGCAGTTACATGTTTTTAGCTCTGTGATTTGATAAAACGTTTAAATAGGAATTATGACTTTTTCAATGAAAATTTACATTTTCCTAATGTTTCTATAAGAAGATTTAAGCTATTGACTTAGAATACTCTTATACTGCATGGTATTCTTTAAAATTCTTTATTGAGGAATAAGACATCTTTTAGGGTACGGAGCTCATCCGAACTGTAAATTTAAATTTTTATTAAATATCTAAGGTACAATTTCATCATTAAACGCTCCAATATATATTTGTATACAGAAAATTAAATCAGATTCATGGGAAACAAACGCCTATCAAAAGCATCATGTATGTTTCAAAAAAATATTGAATAATCTCACAAAATAACATTAAATTCAATATTCTCAGCAGGTAAAAGAACAATTCTACAGGAAACGAAGGAAAAATAGACCTCCAAACAAGTCCTACAGAAAGAATATTGAATTTGACAGTGCCTTCAAATAAAGTTTTGTTGGTAGATACTGTACCTGCTAATAACGTTTTATTCGTAGGTACAGTACCTACAAATAACGAATTATTCACAGGTACAGTGCCTGAAAATAACGTTTCATCTGTAGGTACCGTACCTGCAAATAATCACTTCTTTTTTCAAAAGAGCAATTGAAAATAAAACTTAACATTCAAAAAGTCGTCGTTCATATTCTGGTTTAAGTTCTTCAGGTAATTGATCTTTAAATTTCACTGCTTCGCTCCCCATCATCTCACTAACTAAAGGTGGATTTGATGAAGGTGGTGCAGATCGATTAGGATAAAAAAGAAAAGGTCGTGGTGGAGACGGCTGTAAAGGAGGTATCGGCTGTGAACTTTCAATAACTTGTGAATCCATCTCATCGATTTTGTTCCAAACATCATAGTGGGAGTGTTTTTCATTACTGGCCATGTTCCAAATTTTCTCAATTTCTTCCAAAATCCCTGATATGTGGAGAATAATGTAACTTAGATCTGCAATTGCAATCATCTGCAAAGAGAACAGTAGTAATTGGAGGAATAAGCATCAGGATCAGGAATATTATTGTCTTCCATTGTGTCTGAGTCAACGTTTTTTTTACTGAGTCATCGACAGACGCGTCTGTTCGTTTTGAACGAATAATGGAATCATCGGTGTTTTCAAATGAAGGGGGATTTCTGAGGGGGCTACCTCCTGATTCCCAATATTCACTGATTGAAGTAGAGATAGAATGACCTGTTTCTCCCAAAACTCACTGATTTCAAACGGGTCTACCAATCTCCCTATCCATAAAT
The DNA here is from genome assembly GCA_013235015.1 of Araneus ventricosus. Taxonomy (NCBI): domain Eukaryota; kingdom Metazoa; phylum Arthropoda; class Arachnida; order Araneae; family Araneidae; genus Araneus; species Araneus ventricosus. The sequence goes on along the minus strand of BGPR01032768.1, from coordinate 1,270 downwards.
CGTTGCATCAAGTTATCAGCCTGAAGTTTTTTAAGTCTAAAAAACAACTGAAAACCAAAATTTTCAAAATTATCACCTGTTCCCGTTGAAAAAAATGAATCCCTATGGTCAAAAATTGTTTAAGGCAAAAAATTCCGATTCCTGCATCATCAGTGGTAGAGTAAATTGATTGCTTTTCCATACAATAGGAGGAGTCGGCGAGCCTTCTGATTCCTACATAATTGAATTCACATTCTGATTATTAATGTACGGATGAAATTTAATTTCAAAGTGAGTTCTTGCGTTTTCGAAATCTGAGTGTTTACAAAGTAGTTCTGGAGGCCGATCTCTGTTCTGAAACTTTGCCATAACTACTCCGTCATGATGAAATGCGTATTCATAAAAATATGGACTTTTAACTTTTGTAGATGTAGGTCTTCTATAGGGATCATAAGCATATAATTCCCAAACATAAGTTCCATCTTTATTTTGCATCTCATTTGTTTTCTTCGGCGACGGTATTTGCGTTTGGTAGGATTAAATTTCTTACTAACACGTCTTTGTCTTTTCCTCCTATCCAAACCTTTTTCTCAGGATTTTTGATTCGTCGTTTATTGCTTCTAAAACATTCCAATTTAGTCTTTGGATAGATTTCTTGGAACGTTTTGTGGATGACATCTTTTAATAGAAGAGGAGAATGCAGTGGTGTTTGTGAATCAATATTAGCCCAAAAGTTGAGAGACTTTGTTTTCTCTAAAATATTAGTAGCTAACACAGAACCTTGATTAACTGCTGCGTTAAGAGCACTTTTTGATAATTGATTAACAATTCCATCTGCTAGGCCATTTCCAATTGTAACCGAACCTGTTATAGCTGCGACTGCATAACCTCCGTTACTAATAGTATATAATGAAGTCTCAGTTAATGGAATTAAAATACCATCAGCTCCTACGTTAAACCCAATTTCAGTCCACACTTCAATTAATCCTAAGCCTGATAATGAATCGATCAAAAGTTCTTCACCTGCGACAAGAGCAACAGTTAGAAGGGCACCTATAAATACATTCGCTTCATCCTCCAATTACTACTATATAAAAAAATTTATTTACCTATTTTGATTTTCTCCGTTCTGTAGAGCATTTAATACATCTGATTGCTTTTTCTTCAACACGAGTGCAATTCTTTAAATTACATTTCTTAAAAGCAATTAAAGATTTGCAATCAGAACATTTATAGCGCTCGCGCATAATTAAAGTATACATACCACCTTCCAGCTTCTTTAGTTTACACG